>JAOTOL010001324.1:0-227500 GCA_034440575.1 Imbricaverruca yamaguchii
AATACTAGGCATGTGAAGTGGGATGTCACACATAGTGGCTCATTTATGGGCATATGTTTTGTTTCCCATCAACGAGCCCACAAAGTTATGAACAAACATTACATTTGCCCATAACTTTCAAACAATGCTTTCTCCCCAAAACCAGGAGCAATGTCACAGCACAGTACTAATATGCAACATATTTCTTGCCTTCATTTATTGCATTGATTTATACCCGCAGATTTCCTGCTAATTGATATATCAGTCAGCTTAATCATCCATTTATGGGCGAATCCGCCATTCCCACTGGAGTGTAAAAGGTACATCATGCCATTATTTCTGTTGTCTATATCACAAGAACCCATCATGATCCTACTGCTCACTCAGGACACAATAAATGTCCAGTAGTGAGAGCATTGCTTCATTACCTGTATTGTTAATTTGAACAGAAAGAAGCATCCTTTGAACCATATGTTGTCCTTCACAGTGCTGCTCCATCCACCTCCAACTCCAACCCTGACCAACCTTCTGGAGCACATCCATCTCCAAAGCATCCTGTGGAAGAAGGTATGTATTGCAGCAAAAGTTTTATTTACTCTGAATTCCATGGTGTCCCTGGTGCAGAGTAAATAAAACTTTTGCTGCAATACATACCTTCTTCCACAGGGTGAAGGTACGCAGCTCCGGTCCCCCACAGTTGACACAGCTCCGGTCCCCCACTCCGCAGCCCCGGTCCCCCACAGTTGACGGTGTGCTCCGCAGCCCCGGTCCGCCACAGTTGATGGTGTGCTCCGCAACTCTGGTTTTCCACAGTGGACGGTGTACTCCACGGCTCTGGTCCACCAAGGTTGATGACGTATTATATGGCCCCGGTCCGCCACAGTGGACGGCGTGCTCCACGACTCAGCTGTTTCTGTATTTTGCCATCCACAACATTATCATCTTTACCAAATTATCCTCTCGTCCTTTCCATTCGGAGGTTTTATGGTGCTCTTCGACAATTATCTGTTCAGTAGTAATGTGCTCATAATTCACTGGGAACTGCGAAGTGGGATTCGAAAGTCACAGGTTCGAAGGAAAATATCTGTATTCGATCACTCAGCAATTGTCTTCTCTTCATCCAGGTTTACAAAGTACAAATCCAGCCCTGGTAGAAGGTGTGTACTCCACAGTTCTGGTCGGTCGAAGTGGACGACGTGAGATTAGTTCCGGCTTTGCATGGTCTCTCCGAGCAGTTTTCTATGCATTAGGTATGGGCGCAAAATGGCCAAGGCCGTCGACGCGCCCTGAAACACAAATCCTCCATCTATGCATTAATTACCACTTTCCGGCATCCTACCGGTCACCTTACCATCAACAGGTACCAATGTATTTCATGTATTAGTATTTCCCTGTTCGTCACAGCTCTGCCATTTTTACTTTCAAATTTGGTCCGGTCACCCGATGTCAGGTCATTGGTTGTCCACCCAGTGTCACGTAGCACTACTTGCGTAGCTCTAAAATCAAATTCCAAATTGACTGCAAGAAACAGTGGCATACGGCATAAGACGACAGTACGTGAGCAATATAGCCGAAGCAGCTGACGTGCACACAAATTCGAACCACACACGAGACAGCAGTGTAGAATATTTTGACACTGGACTTCATCCGACGTGATTCGTCTTGTCAGGTATTTCGAGGCAGAAGGCCAATACCACACTTTTATCATGTTCTGCATGGAAAGTGCAGAACGATGAGAAGACGGAATTTAAACTGCCCTCAGTTTATTATTCTTGACCTTACTTAATATTTCGAGATATCCGGATTGTTTGATTTGACATTATGATCTGAATTTTGCTTCGGAATGCTGCAATTGCTGCGAATGGCGGCAGTTGAGACATTGGAATATTAATTACCCTCTGACCCATCCAAAGTCAATTTACAAGGGGAAGTAAAAGTGAAATTTGTCATTGCAGTCAAAAAGGAAAGGATGGTGTGGTTCAGGAGCTACCAAAGGTATGGGAAACTGAACACTGATCCTTCCGCGAGGATGCAGATAATTACAAGTGCCAACGGGGTTGCGGTGAAACATGGTCCTGTTACGACACACTCGTGGCCGGGGCCATGCCAATTCCGCCGAGTTGGAAACGTTATTTTTGCCACTGTTCACATTTTGCTAAGTTTTCTACTTTATATTTTCGACCCAGACAAAGAAATAATTTGAGCCGTTGCACACATCCGTTGCAAAACCATCGGTTGGCCCTTCTGGGAATCTCGAGAGCTGACCTCGGACATTAACGTATCCATATCTGGTATCAAGCAATAGCCTATGGTAAACCTCGAGTAACATTTCACACCGGGACATGTCAATGTCAAGCCAGAAGATGGAAGGTTTGCTTAAATTGCTCGAAGTCCTCACGCCTCGTCGCTATGTCTTCAATTTTCATCAAATGGGCGTCGTTTGGTGCGACGTCAGGTACTCTAGCAAACTGTTTAGAAATCACATTAAAAGTCAAGGGTCGAACTATTTTCTTCGATCGCCCCACGTTTCTTCGTTTTCTCCCAAAGCTACCCGTTTTTAACATCAAGAGATAAGCCGTAGGCAACCCTGAAGTAACATTTCAACCCAGGAGGTGACAGGTCAAGCCTGAAGATCAAGGGTTAGCTTTGCTTTTTCAAAGTCCCCGCGATTCGTCGCTTCTATTTTAATTTGCATTGTACGTATGGCTTTCGCCGTAGCTTGCCATACGACATCATAATGCTGAGGTATTGAAATACTTTCGAAGGTGTCGAAGGTCCGGTGTATGTACAATGATTGAGTGTAATAGGAATAGGAGGATCAAATCTATTTTTGTTTACATCCGTTGTGATAGCAGGCACTCATATGTTATATGACTAGGAGCTCCCCCAAGAAATCCATCATAGCCTGCTCGATCGGCGCTCTCATCGTTTGTTTTTAATTTACATTGTCACATTGCTGTTCCGGACATATCAAATATATCACTTTTTTAATCAACTTGTCCGCTTTCCTCTTACTGGTTCAACGGAAGTTGTGAAACATCAAAGAGAGACCACATGTGAATGCCCACGATTTTATAACCAACCTTAGTTCATAACCGCGGGAGAGCAATGCTGTAATCAGGGGTGGATCTCAGAATTGCCATGGGTGCACTTGTCTGGAGGGGCGCAAGTTCTTTGGAGTGGTGCCACTGCGAAAACTCCTGAAAGCCTCTCGCTGAAAAATTAAACGTGATTGCACTCGGTCCTTCCAGAATGGGCGCCTTCCTTCCAATTGGTGCATTTTTCTTTCACAAGGGTACCTCGGGCTTAAAAGGTTTAGCGGATACACTGGAACCTTTTTAGAGGGCGCCTTTTCCCAGCCGGAGGGACGCCTCCTTCCACGTTGGGGCCACATGTCCTCAGAGCGACAGCCTTTATCCACCCTGGTTCTCATTGCATCGAAATGTGTCCCGCAAAACTGGAAAACATGGGAAAGGTTATTGCATGTCCATATTTACTGCAACAGAAACATTGTTCAATATTTTCAGTTTTTCCTACTACAAGAGAGCAACGTGTAACGTACTTACATCATTGGTCTATGGTGATTGTGAAATCGGACCCAGCATATACAACATAAAGCGAAATGTTCATAGGCTGCGATAAGGAGTGAAAGTTGTTAATTTTTGTTGGAACATTTTGTCCACAAGATACTACAATTTACAATTGTATTTTATTTACGAATGTTTTTTTTTTAAATTGTAAATCGGACAACCAGCCATTGAAAATTAAGTTGTTGAAATCCAATGAATTCGTGTGTGTTTGGCGAGGGGGGAGGCGAGCTACCCCTCTATCCTCTCCAAACCTACTGTGTTATCAGTTTGCCCCCCCAATTTCGAAACCGTGGCTACACCCATGTGAGACCTGCCCATCCCCGTGACCTGCCCAGATTGGACGCCACAGAGCTAAACACTCCGAGAGTGATCACCTCGAAGCACTTGGAAAGCATCCAATAGAGAACACTCAGGAGCAAGCGGGTTTATCCCGCTTCAATCGTTGATTTCGACACATCCTCTCAATGAGCTAACACACTGGTACTGCTCCACCTCACACGCTAGCCTGGCTCTTTCTCTTTGGGTGTTTCTCCTCCGCTTCATCTCAAAGTCTCAAAATGGCCAAAGCTCGCCGAACTCGAAGGCACTTTTATCCAAACGTCAAACACGAGGCAGGAGCCCCGTGGCTCACGACTGAAAGTTGCAAAGGTGCACCCAAACATCCTGTGGGAGTGGCTTTTCCAATCAGAACGTTGCAACACAAATAAGCGGAACGTGACATCACAATTTGGTCATCTTTTGGCTCCTGTGTAGTTGGAAAAGCCATAACGCTTTAAGGTAATTTAACACTCACAACATAAATACATATTGCGAATGTAGCATTTGACGGATTAAACCGCTGACAATGTGTTTTAAGATTATGTTGAACTAGGTTATGCTTGGAGACGATGGTGAAATGAGATGAGGTGAAGTGGTGTTGCATTACATTATGGTGTTTGACAATGCTTTCTCATGTTATTTGAGCTTGTGCTTTTATGGTTGATTAACCCGCGCCGTCTTTCCGGTCAAATCCTCCCACCCCGTCTCGGGGGGGGGGGGCGGTTGAAGAATCCCCTCTAAAATCCAAACTAAGCATCGCACGAAAACGAAAGCGGTGTCATCGGATAGCGCTCGACGAGTAGGTCCGGGTCCACCCTCCAAAACATTTCCCCCCAAAAGTGACGTCACCATGGCGGCTACATTTTCACGACTTTTCACGACTTACATTATGTTTTTGGCTCTGGGGAGCTCATTTTGTGGATATATGAAAAACCAAATTTATTTGGAATGAGAAAGGGACAGCGAATTGGACCAGTGCTATAATGTATTTTTGGCCCCCCAAAATAAAAATTGTACATTTTGGAAATTTCAAAATTTTGAGTTTTCACATTTTCTTTAATTTTGCCCTTCCGATGGGTAGTGCAGGCCGAGAAACGTTGTTGGAAGTCAACTTGCTCTAATTAAAAATGCTTACTTGAGACAAAATCCTATTTAAACTGCAATTTGGCAAATACATAAAATGTATATATAGTCAAAAACGAAAAAATCGAAAATTCAACTCGTACGTTTTGTTGCATCCCTGAAGATAAACAAACGCTGAAAGTTTCATTAAACTATATGTATTCGTTAAAGCGTGACTACTGGTATAACTTTTTTGGAGGCGACCTCACTTGACCTTGAATAACTCGTGGACCCTAGATGACCTGACCCAAAATTTTTGAATCAGCATGTCAAATTGATGTGGGAAAAGGTATGCCAAATTTGGGCGCGCTGCCTCCCGCCGTTCGTCCGCTATCCGCGAGAAACCTGAGTGGGGGGGGAGGGGAGCGGTTGAAGACCCCCACGAGACGGGACGGGTTAAGTTTAGTTGGATTGTATTTGTTTGCGATGTGCTGCGGTGGACTGCTAAATCAACACAATTCAAGGTTCTAATTATTTTACGTTACGCTAATTTTACAATGTTCAGACAACTTTGGGGCATTTTTGACCAAGTACCACCCAGAATGTCCTGTTGGGTTATTATTATTATGTTGAACCAATTGCAAGCATACCAAGCAGTGCCAGACCGTCCAAGTCTTCGGTCGCATCATCACCATACAGATCTCCTGAAGTCTTCAGATAGCTGTTTGGAAGTCTCAGCTTCGTTCTTAATTCCTACTCAGTTATGCGAAGCATACTCTGGGATTTATATATGAGTATTAACGCTTACGTGCGACCAGTTAAAATGGATTTTCCTCTATCCCCTGTGCATGCATGGCATTTAGCATCCAGTGAGGATGCTGGCACGCAGCGTGTGGTGCATATACCGTTCAGTTGCGAACTCCCACTGGTGCTGACAAAACACGTCATTTGACGTTTTTGATGAATGTATCTTCGACGAGCTTTAGCCATTTCGAGACTGTAAGATGAAGGAGAGAAAAAATATCCAAAAAGGAATCAAGCTAGTGTGTGACGTAGAGCAGTACGGGTGGGTCCGGCTCATTCAGAGGATCCGTCGGAATCAGGCTAGTGTGTGACGTGGAGCAGTACGGGTGGGTCCGGCTCATTCAGAGGACCCGTCGGAATCAGGCTAGTGTGTGACATGGAGCAGTACGGGTGGGTCCGGCTCATTCAGAGGATCCGTCGGAACCGAAGATTGAAGCGAGATAAGCCAGCCTGCTCCTGCGAATTGTCTGTTGCATGCTTTTAAAATCCTCCGAGGTGATAATTATCGGCGTAACTGGCTCTTCACGCGTATAACTGTGATTTACCTGTTTTGTCGTCGAGCGAACTTCGCGGCGGGACACTATTCGTCGAAACCGCGTCTCTGTACAGGAGCACTAGCGTCCTCTGTGCGTGAATTCGTAACCCTTCAGTACGAGCTACTGGTGTTGTGGTGCTGCCAGCGCACACAGCACTGTGCAAACGAACCGATGGTTTCCGGGAATGAGGCTTCAGCTGAGTGGCATGCAAATTGGAGTTGGATGATTCAGTTCACGAGTTGCCTATAGGGCGAACATGACTGGCATAGAAAGAGCGTATAACGTATAATGCTGCTCATGGCGGCCAGATATATCTGGCCAAATTCCGTGTACGACACACAGCAGACGCTACAACCCGGGGTCTGCTCGGCAAACATAACGTGTCAATCTGTCCCGGTCTGTGCTCCTCTTCTGAAGCGGTATGACCTGATTGTTCCAACCGACGAGTGCTCAACGGTGCTTTCAGCGAATTTTGGCTGGAGTTCGGCTTCAGTGACCACACATAGTTTTGACGAGACAATGGGACGTTGGACAGCGGCGTTGCTTGTGCCGTCCACTCATCGCTGGACTTACTGCGCCTCTTTGATCGAGCGGCGAGCATACAGAGTCACTGTTGGTAGTGGCTTGTGGTTTAAGGACCCTTCGTCTACCGGGGTCATTGCGCGTCCATCGAGTCACTGTTCATGCGGTTGAGACGCACTGCACTGACGACAACAGTATGCTACCAGCCTCCTGACGATAGCAGTATGCTGCCGGCCTCCTGACGACAGCAGTATGCTGCCGGCCTCCTGACGACAGCAGTATGCTGCCGGCCTCCTGACGACAGCAGTATGCTGCCGGCCTCCTGTCGACAGCAGTATGCTGCCGGCCTCCTGACGACAGCAGTATGCTGCCGGCCTCCTGTCGACAGCAGTATGCTGCCGGCCTCCTGACGACAGCAGTATGCTGCCGGCCTCCTGACGACAGCAGTATGCTGCCGGCCCTGACGACAGAGTATGCTGCCGGCCTCCTGACGACAGCAGTATGCTGCCGGCCTCCTGACGACAGCAGTATGCTGCCGGCCTCCTGACGACAGCAGTATGCTGCCGGCCTCCTGACGACAGCAGTATGCTGCCGGCCTCCTTCGACAGAGTATGCTGCCGGCCTCCTGACGACAGCAGTATGCTGCCGCCTCCTGTCGACATAGCTGGCTGCCGGCCTCCTGACGACAGCAGTATGCTGCCGGCCTCCTGACGACAGCAGTATGCTGCCGGCCTCCTGTCGACAGCAGTATGCTGCCGGCCTCCTGACGACAGCAGTATGCTGCCGGCCTCCTGACGACAGCAGTATGCTGCCGGCCTCCTGACGACAGCAGTATGCTGCCGGCCTTCTGACGACAGCAGTATGGTGACGACCTCCTGACGACAGCGGTATGCTGCCGGCCTCCTGACGACAGCAGTATGCTGCCGACCTCCTGACGACAGCGGTATGCTGCCGGCCTCCTGACGACAGCAGTATGGTGACGACGTTGGCCGGTCGGAGAGCGTTTGGACGGAGGCTGCAGCTGGGTACGCTAACCCTGACCTAATGCGTGCGTCGGACCTCACCGCTCGCTTTCTGGAAGGTCGCAGCATGTTGGAACTGAAGTAGTAGGCAACCGAGTCCACTAGACGTGACAGCGCTCTCGACCTCATTGTGTGCCGTAGCACTCAGGTACAAGCCGACGTGCAGACTCCTGTCATAAAGAAGCCGCTGCAGTTCTGATTGGCCGATGGATCATCCGACATTGCTGTCGGGGCGCTCAGTATAGATAATTACAAACGAGTGGATTGTGATGGTCGTGGAGCCGTAGCTTCACTCTGATCTCGTAGCCGGTGTGCTGATGGTGTCGACGTCAATGAGGTAGCTGTTTTGTTCCAGATGCATCTGAAATCAGCAATCGTGGTCTACGATTCCACACTGGTCATACGGTGCAAGTTACCACCATTGTGGGCTACATTTCACCTGCGCTTTTGCGGTGTAAGTTACCACCATCGTGGGTTACGATTCCATCGTGGTTTTACAGTGCAAGTTACCACAATCGTGGGCTACGTTTTCACCGTGACCATACGAAGGAAGTTACCACCTTCTGTCTCATTTCTTACTCATCTCGTTGTCTGCCTGATCTTGACGTGTTCTTCCACCTTACCGCGGTGTGTCAATCGGTTTTCTGTCTCATCTTTACGTGCAGCAAGTGGTAGTCCAGGCGGTGCTGAAGTTATTCAGCTTCAACAAATCGCTTGGCACCTTAATATAACTGGATAGGTAATCACTCAGCACGCAGATGAGTTTATAGTTCCTCATATGCAAAGCACCGATGCAAACTGGCATGCTTTTGGACGGGTGGAATCACGCATATCATTTCTAACTGTAGAGGCAACGAAACGTCACCGCCGAATTTTCGATCATTCTCCCTTCTACCCACCTCTCTGCGGAAGAGTGCTGGAAACTGTTGCTGGAGTGGAAGTATTCCAACACACATCGCTTGTATTTTGTTGAATTCAGAGCGATTTTATTCCTCATTGCTCTTACACTGCCAATTTAATTTAATTTATTTTTGTAGCTGAGAACAGCGTGGATGATCATATCGTACAGGTATCGAGGGGGCGGATCGCGGTGGCTCAGTTGGTAGGATATCGAATTCCGGATCGTAAGATCCTGTGTTCGAATTCCATAACCTAAAAACTTGTCTACTTCACCCGCGAGCAATATGCTCAAATTTTCGGAATGCTACATGGTCTAGCAGTCAAGCATAGGCAAATTATTAATAAGTAACGCATGCACAAACTGCTCACGCGACAGCTTTTTAGAGCGACAATTGCAATCTCAATACATACAGATTTCAAAGCTCTGCAACAGCCAATTATGCCACTTCATTTCCTGTTAACAACAAGACTGATAATTTTGTAGAGAACTGTACAAACCTAACATTGTCGACATTGTGGAATTAAATACGATTAAAAATGTAACCAAAGACTCATATTAAGTACAATAGGATCACAAATCTGTCTAATATATTTCGAGGATCATCTTCGGAGACAGAATAAATACATCGTCTCATTTTACACACAGCATTTCACGCACATGCTTTATATATATATATGCATATATATATATATATATATATATATATATATATTTATTTATATATTTATATATATATATATATATTTATATATAAATATATATATATATTTATATATAAATATATATGTATATATACATACATGTATATGAATATATATACATATAAATATATATATGTATATATAAATATACATACACAAGTACACTTAAAATATAAATTGAGCGCAGGTTTCACACGAGCTATTCTCTCGACATCACCTCACCTATTATGAATTCCTGAAGGGCCACCCGCATAAACAAGATCACCAACAAATTGTCCCATTTATGTACTCGCATATATCCATGATACGTCAATGCTCTCGAAGTGTTACTGTAGGGGTGGCGGCTCTGCGTCGGTGGGGTGGCGGGGGTGGTGGCGGGTGTGGGTGTGCGGGGTGGGTGTGTGTGGTGAGTGGGGTGTGGGTGATAGGTGTTCCTGATGGTGCTTAAACACGGGGTGAGTGGTATGGGTGTGATAAATGTATTTTAGATCCAGCCTAAACTTGACTGAAACTGATTTAACCACCTGAACTAACTTAACTTATCGAAGGCTTGACCTAAATCTCTCCTTTGTTGATTGTGCCTATGTCAGTGGTGTATTGTGTTGTGTTTCGCCGCCAACTCTACCACACATTCCCCAAACCCCAGCCGACGTGTTGTTGGTTTGTGTTGCCGTCCCTAACATGAATTTATATATGTGCGAGGTCAATGATTTGGGTACACCATATAGGTAAGTGAGAGTCTTTAGCCAGATTATAATTCATACGTTGCATTAGATAATTGAGGAGAATGGAATTTGTCATTGGTTTGAATGGCATGTCCCGTTCTGGGACTTTTTGGAAGCTAGTAATAGTATAATTTTGTGCAATGTACCGCACGAAATAGGTGCCTGTGTCGAGCCCCAGACGGCTTCCGCTGATCCTTGAATCTACCTACTCACGTTCATTCTCCTCATTCACTTTACTTTCGCCCGCCCCATTCATTGATTTAATCCGCCCTCGACCCTCCACCATGCTCTACAGGCACTAAAGGGTGCCAATGCTGTCACACCAAACCTAGCAGCAGACCTCAAAGATAGCTGTTACACCAAAAATGTGGTGTACAAAATCACGTGCGAGCTTTGCACCTCAGGTACAGCACCCATAACTTATATTGGGGAAACAACACGCATGGTTTCGTTCAGGTACATGGAACACATCAGGGATGCAAAGAACAAAACGAAAAACACCCATTTTGGAGAGAATTTCTCCACAAATCACCCCGAAAACACCACCACTCCCATAACGTTCAGCATGATAATCTTGCTGATTTGTAGACATGGCAGAACTCAAAATTGTAGAATCCATTGAAATCAGAAACAAAAAGTATCCCGTAAACACAATGATAGCTTCATGGACCCTCATGAAACCAGTTCCATATACAGCATGACGCTGT
The DNA here is from genome assembly GCA_034440575.1 of Imbricaverruca yamaguchii. Taxonomy (NCBI): domain Eukaryota; kingdom Metazoa; phylum Arthropoda; class Thecostraca; family Neoverrucidae; genus Imbricaverruca; species Imbricaverruca yamaguchii. Next base: position 10,868 of record JAOTOL010001324.1, read on the forward strand.
ACAGACGTCACCTGCACTCGCCGACTTATTCACTCCGCATTCACCTACCGGCACAATCACTCACCCCATCATTCACCCAGGAATTCACTCACTCGCCCATGCACTTACTCACTCATTCACATACACACTGTGTCATTCAAACACGGGAACACTTCGAGAACGTTGACATATGGTATATGTGTGTATAGAGGTATATAGGGTAGACGTGTGGAGGGAAGAGACGAACATTTTTACTCTGTTAGTGTCGCATCACATACACTTATTACAATGCCCACTGGTATGTAGAAATTTAAATATGGTCGATATTTGGACTTATATGAAAATGTTGTCAATATTAGTAGGCGGTCTGATACATACAGTATTTGCGTAAAATGCTGTATGTAAAATGTCTCTGTGTATTTATTCTGTCTTAGAAGTATATTGGACCGGTTTGCGATCCCATTTTACTTGACCCGCGCACCTCCGTGGGCAGATATCTGCCCCCTCTGGTTTGTCCTCATTTGCCGCCAAACTAATCAGGGCAGCGAGGCCAAACCTCGCATAGCTGTTCACTGGTCTTTTCCACATATTCTCATACATTTTAAACCCTGCGTCATCTCAAATCAGGTCACCAGGTCAGGCGAAGTGACCCAACCACACTCGGAGTTCTAGGTGACATAACTTACACAATAATTGGGCGATTGATTTCAAACTTTTAACACGTCATGATCTCATCAGGGACCATAATATGTATATCGTTTTTTTTTCGTAGCATTGACCGTAGGTCAGGTTGCTGCCATGGATTCCCCATTATAGGTCTATGGTAAAATATACAAATGTTTCCTGGTTACATATTTGCGTTCGGAATGATTTCACAACGGTTGTGGCATGTAGATGGAAGCTATGCTCAATGTTACCGTTGACATTTTTGCTCAGTGACCTCACCAAGGTCATCTGAGGTCACCTGAGATCACTACGCATTTCTGCGCATTATATCGCACTGCAGTGAGCTAAAAGGCCGTAATTACCGCCATTGTGCTTGTATCGTCAAGACGTGTCGATTGATAAAATACATGACCTCCCTAGGCGACTTCATGACCTTAACCTGAGATAATGACTTCATGACCTTGATCTGAGTTTCAATTGACCTGACCTTAAATTACACCGTCTATCGTCGGTAGCACATTTCAAGGACTGTCGAATAGCGTTCGCCTTTTGTTTCTATCTGTTACAGATCCTGAGATATGTGTCAATATCTGAGTACCACCTGATCTGATCGAATTTGACCTATGATGATCCAGTGACCTGAATGTTGACCTGAGCGAAACGTGACCGAAACACTTTCGATAGAGCCTGTCACCAGTTATCCAACGTCGTTTTCCGTTTGTCGCTAGCTAGTGTAGTTCTAGAGATCTTAGGGGGGCAGACATCTGCCCCCCGGACATGCGAAGTTGGCGCGGACCACCGGACGTGCGACGTGTGAACCTTTGGTCGCTATTTGTAATCGTTTTCAACTACAAAATGATTCCGTCATTACCGTCGCGCGATGTTGCTGCTACAGACTTTACTTCTCCTGACAATGATTGAACGCCACATTGCTTCTACATGACATTGCCGCTACAAGCTTATCTGCTACCGACATTAATCATTACTTGCAGAAAATGTCTACATGGCATTTATCTCAATATGCACGCAAGCCGTGGCACTCGACGGAGAAAGCTGCGCTCGACGCTGTTGTGCTTATAGCTACGAATATGACAACGGTCACCTGTCGTCGTTAGAGATGATTAATCTGTTAAACGCGTTCAACAGTGTTATTCGCGACGCTGGTGTGGTGAAGCAGCGACTTGAATGATTGGAAGCGGATTGCACTTAGCGGTAAAGCCACTATTCTTGTCCTGTTCCTGGCGTTCTCCAGGGAACGATTGCTGGCTCAGTTATCTTTATGCTCTTCGTGAATGATCTTTCTGGATATTTCTACCATCTCCATTTCAAGCCATGCGCCGATGATACCATAGTCTGAACTGCACACCCTCTGATGAACCAAGTCTCGACGACCTAAAATCCAAATTACAACTAACTAGGCGTGAATTGGCCTAACTAGGCCTGGTTTTCGCAATCGTCTAAAAATGAAAGAAAATAAAACTGTCCGGCTGTTCATTGGTACAAAACAAAATTTAATTAAGCTACGAGCATTGCCTTTCACATCGTGGTGTCCGTCATTTATACCTCCAGCAATGTCAAAGTTATCGGTGCTGGGCCTATTCATTTTATGGAGAGCTAGACCCTATTCTTTCATGGGACTGTGTGTTTCGAAGACACTCCATACATTTTCCAGTATTTTTAGTTATCTTTCCAGAATTCGGCACTACTTCACAACTGAATAATTCTAGCTTATTGATCAGATTTGCTATTATTGCGCGCATGACCTGTTGTATCGCACGCCCTTCATTGCCATCGATGCACCCTCTTTGGGGCTTTTATAAACCGTCATTTGCGAATTACAACTGACTGAGTCTTGTCGCGTCCGCATTTAAATTATATCAGCCAAACTAGCTTCCGTGAATGCATTTTGTCCTGAGCAACATTGGTTGTTTGGACTTAAAAGATGGCTATTGCAAATTCATTTTGATTTGGAACTGCTAGAAACCTTTTTGTCGGCCGCTTCAAATACATTGATTGAGTGATTGAGCGATCCTACACGGCATTGCTGTCATTCGATATTGCTACCATTGACGGTTTTGCTACCGCATTGCATTTGCACGACACCGCTACCACATGACACCACTGCTACAACTGTGCTGCTTCAGGCGTCACTGCTCTACGACATTGTTGTTACGTAACATTAATGCTGCAGACGTTACTGCTCCAGACGTCATTACTCCACGACATTATTGTTACGTCGCATTAATGCTGCAGAGTTTAATGCTCCAGACGTCATTACTCCACGACATTGTTGTTACGTAACATTAATGCTGCAAACTTTACTGCTCCAGACGTCATTGCTCCACGACATTGTTGTTACGTAACGTTACTGCTGCAGACTATACTGCCCCAGACGTCACTGTTCCACGACATTGTTGTTACGTAACATTAATGCTGCAGACTTTACTACTCCAGACATCATTGCTCCACGACGTTGGTATTGCATGACCTAAATACTACAGGTGATCTCACAATCGCCTGCATGGTATGTCCATCCCACAACCATTTGCATGCATAGGTTATGCCCGTCGTTGTTCATGATGCTTCAAATCCGGGATAATTTTCTCAAATTCCTAGACGATCTTTTTTTATGTTAGTGCAATCTGAGGCCCAATGGTTCTTTGTTATTAATCATGCAACTGAGCTCCAATGGCAATGTCGCTGGCTCTCATTTGGATTTCGGCGCCACCTTCAAGTCTCCTTTCATCGTCAGCATTAATTATTTTCTGGAATGGCGTGCTGCAGCTTGCGTCATATAGTCTTCAGGTGAAGGACTGTAGGATCTCGAGGTCTCCAGGGACATCATATATCTGGATCTACAAGACCCCCGACATCAGCAGAATAGTGAAAACTCAGACTCACGCTCCCACGCTATCTGCAAGGGCGTCACAGAATGAAGGTGGCGCAGGTGTCGATGCGTTTCTCCGATCGGGGCACTGATGAAGTCTTCTGTACATTTAACAGGCAATGATGACATCAAATTTCACGGAGGTGTGCTATGTTCCTCGTTTATAGCATTTGATGGGAGGAGCCGTACTAAAATATGTATGGCACTACTATTTGTATACAGAGTCCCAGATATCGAGGCTTCAAGGCACAATCTGATTAATGTGGTACCTATAAAGTAGTAATTAAAAGTGCCTGCATGGGGCGACAAATAAGACCAAAAAGCACAAGCAGTATATCATATAATTAATAGAACGATATCACTTGCCATATGCGACAATGGTGGTGAATAATTGGCATCAGTTTACCATCACAGAAAAGCGATATGAGTAGGGCACGTCCCGATGAATCGTATGTATCGCAAAGCGCCACTGCCACCGTAAAACGCACATCTCTATTTCAAAGAAAGTCATGATCAATCACTGTCTTCTTCATCCTCCATATCGCACCTCCCAAGCCTCCATCAGACAAATATCCTGCTTCAGCTTGGTGGTAACATCTGGTCTTCAAGAACCAACAGACACCTCAAAATGAACAGCGACACATCTCTTCAGAAGACATGGAAGCCTACACGGCATGCGGCCAGTGCGACGGCCGTGACGCGTGCATGTTGTCGCTTCAATAGCACAGCATTATGACATCAATACAGCCAGTTTGTTAAAATAAACGACCATCTGTCAACCAAGTGTGTGGCATCTCACCCGCCGACGCTCGACACCTATCACGTGACAAAACTGTGAAGGGGAGTAGGGAGATGACATCACGTCTCTCGCTAAAGGTGGTAGCTTGGTACTGAGTAGATGGCTTCTTACTTCTAAGCTAAGCATGTTACCAGTCTGGCAGTCTGATAGTCTTCTGTGGAATAGTAACGCGTTGCCACTTGGCTGTCTGGTATTCTATCCTGTCTGGTAGCAAGTGGCCTGTCAGGTGAGCCGGTCCAGTGACATTTTCCACTCGGCACCCCCTGCTTCGCTCGTCGTCCTCAGACCGTCTTTGGCGACTGCTGTTACGTATCTTGAGCTCTACTGTCAACTGCAACTTGTGGTACCCATATCGGCTCTACTACCGATGTCGGTACCGGTACTGATGCCGATGCCGATGACGAGGCCGGAGCCAGTGCCGGTATCGATGCTGGTGTCGATGTTGGTGGTGGCGAGGACGTGCTGGTCAGTAGGCCTTGCGGTTGCGGTCCACCCAATCTCGCAGTGACGTGACGCGGGTGTAGACACCCGGATACTGGGGCTTGGCGCAGCCGATGCCCCACGACACCACACCCACCTGGTACACCACGTCCTCCACGTGCATCAGCGGTCCTCCAGAGTCACCCTGCGACGCAAATGTCAGTCAGGCCGGCTCGTGTTGCGCAAACGATGGGTTCTAGCGGTTAGTGGTTGTGTACACACGACGGTGTCAGTCTGGCTGGTATCTCAGCTTATGCACGACGGCCTCAGTCTGGCTGGCGTCAAAGCGTACACACAACGGTGACAGTCTGAATGGTGTTATAGCGCAGGTATTCGTACACACGACGGTGTCAGTATGGCTTGTGTCAAAGCGTACACACGGCAGTCTCAGTCTGGCTGGTGTCATAAAGTACACACGACGGTGTCAGTCCCTCCCCCGACGAGGCACTACCTTTACGCGGTGGGAGGGGGATTGAGTGCCCTCAGGACCCTGATTCCCAGAACATTGGTGAGCCGGCGAGGGGCCAGACTAGGAGTGACTCATTCGTCCTTCCATCCCTTCCATCCATACGCTCCCATTCCAATGCCCATCCAATCTCAACATCCATGTCCTTCACCTGGCCCTGCAACACCAACTATCCGCACTATGAGCAGGCGGGACAACTTCCCCGGTCCTGCCCACCAGCTCAGTTTTATCGGGTAGCCGTGCCCTTCGGCCCGTCCCCCGGGGTTGACGGAGCCCTGGAGGTTGAGGTCCCCCGTCGCACGGCGCTAGTTGCGACGGGGGACCAACATACCTCTTTGGTCCCGATATCCAGGAGGGGCAGGCGGGCCCGTGGGGCCCCACATGGCTGGTCGCCTCAGGCCGGAGACCTGGGATTCTTCACAGCGTCTGCCGGTCCGGCCGGCTGGGATCAAGGGGTGGGCGGCGCTGGATCCTGGCCGGGGTGGTGTCTCTCTCCCGGCCGGGGAAGGCGCCACTTACCCCGTATCGCTCCGCGGACGACTGGCGTCCTCCTGCTTAAGGGGTACATGCGTCCCCCAGTAGGGCCCCCAGAGGGGTGGGGCGTCGCGTGTAGCTGAACAAACACTACCTCATATGGATCAATCAAATGCAAACCCACTCCCTGGTTCCTCACACGAGGACCAGACCACGCGCCGCCCTAATTTAAGCCAGGGCTCAGTCGCGACTGCAGCCCGCATGACTCATCCGGACAACGCACCTAAAAGATACAGACACTTTTTTGACACTCTAGTCCTACTTCCACGCCAAGAATATCTACTCCGCGCATCTTGCTCTCCAAAGCCACCGACCCAGACCAAAAACTGTCATCTCTCTACCCCTTTTAACGCAAGCGAGGATGTGACCTCCTTGGAACTGTGACGCGCTGCGATAAGTTGCGGGAGGGGCGGGGATGGCCAAGTGGTTAAGGTGTCGGGCCCTTGCGGATGAATCGCACAGCAGCTTGCACGGAAGTAAGTATGATGCACTTGACTTAGTGAACCGCACTTGAAGTCAAGCCTGCAGCTTTTTCCTTCAACCGCTGCAGATTATTACCGGCCACAAATAGTTTAATATCCCCACAACCTTGGCAGAAAATTACCGGCGAAAAAGATGCTTAATATCCTCACAACCCCTGCAGAATATTACCGATCACATGTAGCTCAATATCCCCACAGCCTCTGCAGAAAATTACAACTCGAAAGGTAGCTGAATGTCTCCACAAATTCTGCCGAATATTACCGGTCAAAAAGTAACTTAATATTACCACAACCGCCGCATACCATTACCAGTCACCAATAGCTTAACCCTCTATTGGTGACTGGTAACCCTCTATTGGTGACGTCTCTCCGATCAGACTCCACACCCAGTCTCGGGGGTAGGATAGTAACTCCCATATAAAGTCCAAACAAAGCATCGCACGGAAACGAAAGAGGTATCATCGGAAAGCACTCGACGAGTAGGGTCCGGATCCATTCTTCTAAAAAATCCCCAAAAGTGATGTAACTAGGGAGGGGGGGGGGCTAGATTTTCACGACTTACATTATGTTTCTGGCTCTGGGGAGTCCATTTTGGTGGATATTTGAGACAAACAAAAATTCTTTGGAATCAGAAAAGGACAGAGCAATCGACTAGGCCCATACAAATGTTTGGTCCCAAAATTGGAATAAAATATTTTCTTTTTAACTTGAAAAATTTTGAATTTTGAATTTTCTTTAATTTTCCTCTTCTAATTGGTAGAGTAGACCGATAAACATTGTTGGAAGTCAACTTGCTCTAACAAAAAATGCTTACTTTAACCAGAATCTTCGATATGATCTGTAATAGGCAAATATGCAAAATTACTAAAGATCACTGATCACATGCTAAAGATCACAAAATTACTAAAAATAGTGATCAGTTGATCACTAAAGATAAGCAAACGCTGGAAGTTTCATCAACATATCTGTATCCGTTAAAGCGTGACGACTGTTTTATCTCTTTTGGTGGTGAGCTCACTTGACCTTGACTAACTCGTTGACCCTAGATGACCTGAGTTCACAACTTTGAAACAGCATGCCAAATTGATGTGGGAAAAGGTATGCCTAATTTGGCGCGCTGCCGCGTTCATTATCGTTCACATTACGGTTCGTTCACTATCCGATAAAACTCTAAGGGGGAGGGCGGTTCAAGACACCCCCCCCCCCCGAGACTGGACGGGTTAATATCTCCACCGTCGCAATCGTTTCTGGCGCACGTGATATTGAGGAGTAAACATGTGGAAAAATCACTCACACTGCACGAGTCTTTGCCCTCGCTGGCTGCACAGAGCATGGAGCTGATGATGCCTCCCGGGGCGGAGCTGCCGTACGAAGTGGAACACTTTTCATTCTTCCACACCTTCAGCGTCACCTTCTGAAGCCTCGACGGCTGCCGACCGGCTGTGACAGACAGACAGATAGACTGGACGGTTGTTGCAATCAAGCAGACAATCAATGGACGGGGAGAGTACCTAGGTGGAACAATGCCCAGTCAATTCGGTGCACCAGTGGGAACTGTGAGTCGCGTAGAAAAGCTAGCCATAAGTGTTGATGTACATGCATACCGCTGCAAGGAGACACACCCTCGCTAGAAGAAGAGAGACTCACTCTCGCCAGAATGCGAGAGAGCGAGAGAGAGAGGGCGAGAGAGAGAGAGAGAGAGAGAGAGAGAGAGAGAGAGAGAGAGAGAGAGAGAGAGAGAGAGAGAGAGAGAGAGAGAGAGAGAGTGTCTCACTCTCGTTGTAGAAGGATGTATCCTCTTTGCAGAGACTCACTTGGGTGACCAGTTCACTACTGCTGCTGCAAGACTTACCTCCGATGCAAAGAAACTCCACCTGATCCTCACAGATCCTCACACCCCGTCTCGGGGTGGGGGGTAGTAACCCCCTCTAAAATCTAAACTAAGTATCACAGGCAAACGAAAGAGATGTCATCGGAAAGCGCTCGACGCGTAGGGTCCGGATCCACCCCCAAAACAATTTCCCCCTAAAAGTGACGTCACCAGGGGGGATAGATTTTCCCGACTTTTCACGACTTACATTATGTTTTTTTTGCCTCTGGGGAGTTCATTTTGGTGATGTATGAAAAAAAACAAAATTTATTTGGAATGAGAAAAGGACAGCGAAATCGACCACTGCTATATTTTTGTCCTCCCCAAAATGTTGTTTTTTTCACTCAAAATTTCAAAATTTTGAGTCTTCAAGTTTTTTAATTTTCCTTTTCCAAGGGATAGAGCAGACCAAGAAACGTTCTTGGAAATCAACTTGCCCTAATAAAAACGCCTACTTTAGTCAGAGTCCTCTATTTGAACTGCAATTCGGCAAATACGCAAAATTTATATATAGTCAAAAACAAAACAAAAACAAAAAAATCCACTCGTGCGTTTTGTTGCATCCCTAAAGATAAGCAAACGCTGAAAGTTTCATTAAAATGTATGTGCTAAATCAGCTAAAGCATGACGACTGGTTGAATGTTTTTGGAGGTGACTTCACTTGACCTTGACTAACTCGTTGACCCTAGATGATCTGTCTTCAAAATTTATAATCAGCGTGCCAAATTTATGTGGGAAAAGGTAAGCCAAATTTAGGCGCGCTGCCGCGCGCCGTTCGTCCACTATCCGCGAAAAACTGTGGGGGGGGGCGGTTGAAGACGGGACGGGTTAACTATCAGACCAAAATCCACTCGAGTGGTACTGTCCGACGGTAAAGCTTCTAAAAGGTATATAATTATTGAAACGCTTGCAACCTGCAACGGCGCATTCCTAGAATCACGAAATAGAAAATGACGTGATTGCTCCCCACCCCATCCTACTCGATCGTGAGACTTCTGAAACGTTACAACTTTTCACTACAATTCAATTCGAATTTCGCTCACTCAGCATTGGATGGTCTGTTTTATTTGGGATTTTCAGCAATATTTATCGCAATATTTCATAAGAAATTATAGCATTTGGAGCATATAGAATTAGCGAGCCTACCCGATATCATCCCAGTTGGCACGGGCCAAGTACCACCAGTTATGCGGCTATGTCACAGCTCTCAGGACATGTGACCTGCATGCCCGGGGGCAGGCCGGACTGCCGTCTCAGTGACAACGTATGGGAGGTGCAACGCTGAGTGGCTAAGTGGCATCACCGGAGTAGGAGATCCACGAAACATGAAGGTCCATATCACACCGCACCAGCTATGCCGTTTTGCGGAAATTCGATAAGGCGGGCACGGCATTGTGCACGCATCTCTTTCCCAAGATACGTGCGAAGTATTCGTCAATAGAGCCCAATTTTTACAAGAATGCATCACATTTACACCGAAATGAATTGGCGTTCAGTACACTCGCGCCGATTCGACTTCACTATCACCGATATCGTTGCACATATTTGTAAAATATGGTGCAGGCATCTCAAACTTCAATGCACTCTGACAAGTCGCGGAAAGCGGCTGCACGTCCTTCTGAAACATCTGCACTTGCACAGAAGTTGGCCTCAAAATTACGCTCCTGTAAAACAACCCTGTTGCGTTAGAATCACATATGTTCTGCTCACTATGATCCTCAATCCTGCACCTGAAGTTCTGAAGAATATCTTGTCTCCGCCCGCTCAACGACCCTAGATGCGTGGGGAATGATTTTTTAGGCGTGCTGAAGTCTTCAGTACCTAACCTCAGCCTGATATCAGGAAACCTTAGGTACTGGTATGATAGCCGGTGGAATAGTCAGTCAGACAGAAATTTGGCATGCCTTTTCCCCGTCAGTTTGGTATGTTGCGCCAAAATTTTGAAGTCAGGCCATCTAGGGTCAACGAGTTAGTCAAAGTCAAGTGAGGTCACCTCCAAAAAGGTTCAACCAGTCGTCACGCTGTAGCGGGTAGAGATATTTCAAGGAAAATTTATCTTTTCCCCGTTTTTTTTTGGTAAAAAATATTATTACTTATTAGTTTTGTATTAGAGTTAAATTCGAAGATTCTGGCTAAAGTAAGCATTTTTTAGTGGAGCACGTTGACTTTGAACAACATTTGCTGGTCTGCTCTACCGGTTAGAAGATGAAAATTAAAAGACACTTGAAAATTAAACGTTTTGAAATAATAATAAAAACAGTAAAATTTTGATTTTTGGGTGGCGAAAAATTGCATGGCATTCGTCGATTTCGCTTTTCTTTTCTTATTCCAAATGTTTTTTCTTTCTTTCAAATTTCACTCAAAATGAACTCCCAGAGGCACAAACACAATGTGAGTCGTGAAAACCTAGGCCCCCTAGTGACATCACGTACATTTTTTGTGGGTGGCGTCTGGCTTTACTCGTCGAGCGATTTCCGATGATTCCTATTTCGTTTCCGTGCGACGCTTAGTTTGGGGATTGAAGGTGGGTTCCTAACGACCCCCCCCCCCCCGGGACGGGGTGTGAGGATCTGACAGGAGAAACAGACATGTGAGGATCTGACAGGAGATACCGACATGTGAGGATCTCACAGGAGAGATCGCGGGTTAATACGCATCGCTGAATTGTCTTAAAGCACGCACAGCTATGACAGTGCTACCACAAACAACCTTACTGCAATGTCTGCATTACTGAAATTTTGTACTAGGTTGCTAGAAGTAGCAAGGCATGCATTCACATTGAATACATAAAAATCATCTAAAGCATTCCAAATCTGCAGAAATGCAACGTGGCAGGCTTCGCGTATGACCCGCCCAACAGTCTCTTACGGCTTGTTATCGAGACTCGCTCCAACCGCAGTGAGACTAGCTTTAGTGATAACCGCTCTAGTGCTGGTGAGATTTGCCCTATTATTAGCGACTGTTCGCTCTAATATTGGTGACGCTCACCTTCGCTGGGTGTTCCCCACCTGGTGGATCACACTCTAATATTGGTGACGCTCACCTTCGCTGGGTGTTCCCCACCTGGTGGATCACACTCTAATGTTTGTGAGGCTCACCTTCGCTGGGTGTTCCCCATCTGGTGGATCACACTCTAATGTTTGTGAGGCTCACCTTCGCTGAGTGTTCCCCATCCGGTGACGATGACGGGCTCATTGGTGTACTTTTCAGAGCCACTGGCGAGACAGACTGGGCGTATGTTATCCTTATAGACGACGGCTTTCTTCAGCGTGAGAAGCGCTATGTCCGTGTACTGAAACACATTTGTAACGTAACAACATTATTTGAAAACCACACCACAGCTAGACCAACCGCATAAGCTAACATCGGTCAGCGCTGCACTAAATGGCTAGTTATATTATATATATATATATATATATATATATATATATATATATATATATATATATATGAATATTATGATGGAAAACGCCATTACAGAAATATACTACGTAATGGAAACCTGAAGGTACACAGGCCATCTCAGCATCGCGATGGTTGTGGCAATATATGGCAGTGCCATCGCGATGGTTGTGGCAATATATGGCATTGCCATCGCGATGGTTGTGGAAATATATGGCAGTGCCATCGGACAATCTGTGGCGAGGTGCAGTGAGCTTGTAAGAACTGGTGTACGTTCTCACATGATCTACTTGTATAGCTGACTACACAGGGGTGGTTGGTTGTCGGATCTCACCAGTGTCTGGTCGGAGAAGCCCTTGTGGCGGATGACGCGCGACACATGGTACTCCTCGTGGTCTGCCTCGTCGGACGTGCTGATGTCGTGGTCACCGAGCCGCACCACCAGCCGGCGGACGTCGTACGGAGTCATGCTGCCATACACCGGGCCGGCCGAGGTCAGGTCACAGGGAAGAGGTCAGGTCACAGTGAAGGGGTCAGGTCACGGGGAAGGGGTCAGGTCACAGGGAAGGGGTCAGGTCACAAGGAAGGGGCCAGGTCACAGGGAAGGGGTCAGGTCACAGGGAAGTAGCTAACTCCGTCACATAGAGTCATGCTGCCGCTCACTGGGCAGGCCGAGGTCAGGTGGGGAGACGGGGTCAGGTCACAGGGAACGGGCGAACGCAGAGAGAGATAGAGAGGGAGGGAGAGAGAGAGAGAGAGAGAGAGAGAGAGAGAGAGAGAGAGAGAGAGAGAGAGAGAGAGAGAGAGAGAGAGAGAGAGAGAGAGAGAGAGAGAGAGAGAGAGAGAGAGAGAGAGAGAGAGAGAGAGAGAGAGAGAGAGAGAGAGAGAGAGAGAGAGAGAGAGAGAGAGAGAGAGAGAGAGGAGATCGGGGGGGGGGAGAGAGGAAGAGAGAGAGCAAACGAGAGAAGGAAGTAGTCAGCCAGTGCGATAGTGCTCCAGAACATATGAACACTTGCAGCATCAATCGCCACATCAATGCAGTGTGCGCATCGGTACGGTTATACTTACTGGGCTTTTCACTGAATGCGTATGGTCTTCAACTATTATGCTTACTGACCACCGCAGTAAAGATGTCCTTACTGTCACTGATGTACTCACTGGGCGACACAGTGAGCCGCAGTGAGAATGTGTGTCTGGTCGATCAGCGAACCCCCGCAGAATTGTCGCCGTCCCTTGAAAATTGCTGCCTGACAACAGCACATGCATAGCAGGTCAGAGCTGAACTACAACAATGACATTAACTGCAGTACAGATGTCACTGACAAGATGTGTACTGTGGCAGCGGACATCACCTGCAGTACAAGTGTCACTGACAAGATGTGTACTGTGGTAGCGGGCATCACCTGCAGTACCAGTGTCACTGACAAGATGTGTACTGTGGCAGCGGACATCACCTGCAGTACAAGTGTCACTGACAAGATGTGTACTGTGGCAGCGGACATCACCTGCAGTACAGGTGTCACTGACAAGATGTGTACTGTGGCAGCGGGCATCACCTGCAGTACAAGTGTCACTGACAAGATGTGTACTGTGGCAGCGGACATCACCTGCAGTACGAGTGTCACTGACAAGATGTGTACTGTGGCAGCGGACATCACCTGCAATACAGGTGTCACTGACAAGATGTGTACTGTGGCAGCGGGCATCACCTGCAGTACAGGTGTCACTGACAAGATGTGTACTATGGCAGCGGGCATCACCTGCAGTACAGGTGTCACTGACAAGATGTGTACTGTGGCAGCGGACATCACCTGCAGTACAAGTGTCACTGACAAGATGTGTACTGTGGCAGCGGACATCACCAGCAGTACAAGTGTCACTGACAAGATGTGTACTGTGGCAGCGGACATCACCAGCAGTACAAGTGTCACTGACAAGATGTGTACTGTGGCAGCGGACATCACCTGCAGTACAGGTGTCACTGACAAGATGTGTACTGTGGTAGCGGGCATCACCTGCAGTACAGGTGTCACTGACAAGATGTGTACTGTGGCAGCGGGCATCACCTGCAGTACAAGTGTCACTGACAAGATGTGTACTGTGGCAGCGGACATCACCTGCAGTATAAGTGGCACTGACAAGATGTGTACTGTGGCAGCGGACATCACCTGCAGTACAAGTGTCACTGACAAGATGTGCACTGTGGCAGCGGACATCACCTGCAGTACAGGTGTGGGAGGTTACTGGTGCCCTGTCACTGAACAGCACGTGGAATGCAAGCGAGAGGTGGGCTGTGACAGTGGGCATTACCTGGAGAACATATGTAGCAGGTTAGGGGTCGTGGGCTTCACCACCGTTGGGCCAGAACCCATCTGGTTTTCTTTTGGACGGAATTCGATCTCACCTGAATTTGCTTTTGAAACTTCATGAAGATACCTTACCATAGCCCTCATGTTCTGAAGTTGATGCACATGTTAGGGATACGAACAGGCTATTACGAAGCAACACGATCACGCTGCCAGCTACTAACTGACACCTATAAGTATTCTCGTGCCCGAGTTGGCGAAAAGTGACCTATCTCGATATATGACCGTCAAAGCGATTGTGATGCTATGTGTCAATTTGCATGATACTCAATGCAAATCACGTGTATTTTCACCATTTCCGAGCGGTTAGAAGGTGAATGCACGCAGACTGTCGCAGTTTCACCCATTTAACTTGACAAGCATTCCTGCGCCCTGCTACGGAACCGCACTCGGAGGTTAAAGGTGGTGACGCCCTTACTAGGGGCGTGCTGGGGAAATGGGAATCGCCTGGAGCACAGGGTGTAGCATGTCAGATGCATACGGTAGCAATGAGCAGAGCTGCTAATTATATCTGAAGACAAGAGCTACCTGCCTACGTCACAAAAGTCTTACATAGGCCATTATGAATGGAGGAATCAACAAATTATCAAATCATCATGGAAGAAAAAATAAATGTATTAAGAGCAGCGATGACAAACCTAAACGCGTCATGATGTGCCTCTGTATGGAGGTGTATTCATAAAGTGTGAAAATATTTAAGAAAATGCTGGAAGTGTAGAGAGATTTCGTACATCGCAAAACTCTCCGGAGTACTTTTAACAATGCCCTATTTTAGATAGTTGCACAGTTCCCCATTTCTGAACAGGGATTTCTGCTGACGGACGTTCGGGGAAAATGTAAGCCAAAGATCCGATAAGTAATGGTAAAGATATATGGACAAATGGGAGAAGCTATGAGTTAAAGCCGTATTGGGGAAAACTAGGTAAAACAAAACAATCATCAGAATGTGTCTGGTTACCATGGAAAAGTTACAGAATAAAGGAAAGCTCAGGATCAGAATAGAATGTAAATTTCTGATCATCAAAATTGTCCAAGGCACCTGGGTGTTGGTCAGCCATGTGGTCCCACAGGCTGATCAACACCCAGATAGGGATAGCCTCCAATCACCGTCCAGAGTACCACCCACTGGCATAGGGGTAGCATCCAATCACCGTCCAGGGTGCCTCCCATGGGTAGTCACTAATCACCATCCAGATTACCTCTCAGGGGTAGCATCCAATCACCATCCAGATTACCTCTCAGGGGTAGCATCCAATCACCATCCAGATTACCTCTCAGGGGTAGCATCCAATCACCATCCAGATTACCTCTCAGGGGTAGCATCCAATCACCATAAGAGCTCCTCCCAGAAGTAGCCTCCAATCACCATCCATAGTACCTCCCAGGTGTAGCTTCCAATCACCATCCAGATTACCTCCCAGGGTAGCTCCAATCACATGTTCGGTAGCTCCAATCACCATCCAATACCTCTCAGGGTAGCATCCAATCACATCCAATTATCTTGTAGTCCAATCACCATCCAGAGTACCTCCAGGGTAAGCTCCCGGTAGCCTCCAATCACCATCCATAGTACCTCCCAGGTGTAGCATCCAATCACCATAAAGAGCTCCTCCCAGAAGTAGCCTCCAATCACCATCCATAGTACCTCCCAGGTGTAGCTTCCAATCACCATCCATAGTACCTCCCAGGAGTAGCCTCCAATCACCATCCATAGTACCTCCCAGGTGTAGCTTCCAATCGCCACCCAGGGAAACTCACAGGGGATGACCTTCAATCATCATCCAGAAGAACTCCAGAGGTGATCTTCACTCATCACCTAGAGTAACTCCCGTGTGTGTCTTCACTCATAATGCAGGGTGGCATCCGTGGATAGCTTCCAATCACCATACATGGCCACTCTCCCTGAGATAACCTTCACTCACAGTCGAAAGGAACTTCCGGGATTGTCCCCCCACTATCATTCAGAGTAACTCCTGGGGGTAGCCTTCACTCACCACTCACAGAAACTCCCGGCGGTGGCCTTTAATCACCACCTAGAGGAATTTCCGGGATGGTGTCCACTAATCATCCAGAGTTGCTTCAAGAGTGGCACTCACTACTTGGAGAAGCTCCGAGGACGGTCGCCACTCACCATCCATGGGAACTCGCCGGGGATGGCCTCCTTGCCGTTAACGATGCGATCCGAGTCTTGGTTGCGGGTACCGCACGCCGAGAAGTCTTCCTCCGTTTTGTCCTCGTTCTCTGGAGCGGAGGTGCTGGCGGTGGTGCTGGCGGCGGTGCTGGCCGTGGTTGATTTGGCCGTGGTTTGCCACCAGGCGGTGGTGGCTGGTCGGCTGGTGACGGTTATACCGGTGGCAAAGGTGGGATGTGAGCTGGTTTGCCACCAGCCGGTGGTGGCTGGTCGGCTGGTGACGGTTGTGCCGGTGGCAGAGGTGGGATGTGAGCTGGTTTGCCACCAGCCGGTGGTGGCTGGTCGGCTGGTGACGGTTGTGCTGGTGGCAGAGGTGGGACGTGAGCTGGTCTGCCACCAGCCGGTGGTCTGTTGAGGCTGCGCCGTCGACGTTGCCATCCACGGATGGGTGATGATGGGTGGGAAGGTTGGCGCCTGCGGAGGCCAGCGCGCTGTACTGGTGGTGGCTGGTCGAGCCGTGCTGGTGGCAGCGGTGGTGCTGGTGGACCCGGTGGCTGCCCCAGTCGTCTGCCACCAGTGCGTCATGCCGCCAGCGGCCACACCGCTGCCCGGCCGGGAGGTGGTGGTGCCCGGCCGGGAGGTGGTGGTGCTGGTGGACCCGGTGGCTGCCCCAGTCGTCTGCCACCAGTGCGTCATGCCGCCAGCGGCCACACCGCTGCCCGGCCGGGAGGTGGTGGTGCTCGGCCGGGAGGTGGTGGTGCTCGGCCGGGAGGTGGTGTCCACCATCTCGGTGGTGGCGGCAAACAGACCCGGGCAGCAGACGCCCCGCACCAATCTGCGGCTGCCAGATACGTCCCGACTGCCGACGACCAGGCACGAGCCGAGCTGCCGCTCGAGGTTGGCGTCGTCCGGCGGCTGGCTGCGTGACCAGAAGCAGGCTGTGCGCACTACGCATGTCCCTGACCTGGACGGCGCACGGTCCGGTCAGACAGCAGACAGACACACAGCTGCAGCAAGGCTCATAATATTGCTGACGACGTCGTAGCTAGAAAAATTGACTTCGCATTCCGGATCAGTGTGCCATAGACTGAATGCATGTACAACGTATAATGTAAATAACAATCTAGGCCATAACGCTTAGACAGCACATATCTAATGCAGAGATATGTTGGTTGAAAATCCACTAACTCATTTTCTTCGTATTCGCATTGTGAGTAGGGATACCTCGGTAAAAAAAGGTTCTCCGACATGGAAGAATTGTCTTTTAAAGGAAAAAAGCCACGTATAACAAGTATATAACCGTTATTTACAGCAGCAAAAATTGCAATTGGAGCGATATTCAATGACAGCTGTGCAAAACTAAGTGCAAGAAATCAGAATAGGTACATGCCACCACAAAAACCATCACTCAGGCATGACACTCGAACTTCTCCAGAACGCACTTATCGGGTCACGCTGATATCCCACTTACTGTAGTGGTTCACGTAAGTACCACTGTAATGGGTAGCGTAGTACTTAGTTCAATCACGTATGCCTATGCAGCTACCATTCTATCATGGTGTCCATCTACGATGGTTGCAGCCATGATCATTGTTCATACTGGACGCTCCTCATAGGGAACCTGCTACCTGCTACAAATACTTATTGGGGCATGGGACGGTGCATGAGACCTTAGACACAAATAACGAGCTCATCCCGGACCAGAACAAACTGCTGCTCAGTACCCGACGCTCTTTGGCAGTGGACAATGACATCGAATAGGAGTCTGACAAGATTCGGTTTCAAGAGGAACATGTTAGTGCTTGTTAGTGCTTGCTTTTTATGAGCATTAGCATTT
The DNA here is from genome assembly GCA_034440575.1 of Imbricaverruca yamaguchii. Classification (NCBI taxonomy): domain Eukaryota; kingdom Metazoa; phylum Arthropoda; class Thecostraca; family Neoverrucidae; genus Imbricaverruca; species Imbricaverruca yamaguchii. The sequence continues at coordinate 28,767 of JAOTOL010001324.1, forward strand.
CCGTCCAACTTGCTATGTAACAGGAAAAGAAAACTAAAGACCAAGTTACATTTCGACTAAAGTTTCTGAAGGCAAACCAAAGGCCTCCGGTAGTTTATTAATTAGTATCCACTGGGTACAGGCGCTGATTGCGTCTAATTTGCACTGCAAATACATGCCAAGCTTACTATGCAAGCACGGGGAATAGCCTTAACAAATTATAATGTATGCAATGGCAAGCAATCCGGAAACAGCCAGGCGTACCTTACATAGCAATGAATGAGTGCAAATAGTAAAATATAGTCAAATGTAGCCAAGGGACCATCTGCAGCTTGTTGGTGAGACAAGTTTTAAAATTAATGAACACAATGCACTCGCATTTTAATAAAAACCGGCTGATTTCCACACACTTCGCTTCGGAATCGATCACTTTGGGTGTGGCTGGTTGGGAACAGCAACCTGGATGCTCCCAATGCCCGCCAATATATGTCGAGGACTGCAGGCATTGTTGCTTGTGTGTGGTTAGCGCAATAAAAACAATGTATTGCAGCAATACACAACATGAAAATAATCAACCGCTAACAACTACTCATAATTTGCCACATACGCTAACGTTTAGAATTACAATTGCACGCTTTCCAGAAAAAGAAACAGTATTGCGACATCTATATAAACATCTAGTTACAACTCGAGATTCTTGACGATATATGCGACGGCTGCTGTCGCTGCTGTTTTTTTTCAACGACACATCGACCGTTGAGTCATGTAGCGTCGCCAATAGCGCCGATTGGTCGCGGGCGGAGAATAGCGACAGGTGAGACTCGAACCCACACTCTTTCGATTGTGAGACGGGCAACTTACCCCTAGACTATTCATCCCCATATATGTGAAGGCATTGCGAAATGTATTGTATACAATATGATTATGAAACATGCATAGTATATTGTGTATTATGAATGGTATTACTATGTGTATATAATATGCAGGGGCGCACGACGACAGATGCACTACAAACCAGAAAACATAACAGCTACAGGCAGGACAATGGCAGATGCACTACAAACTAGAAAACATAACAACTACAGGCAGGGCAGTGGCAGATGCACTGGATGACCGATGATTTGAGATTTGGAACGAGACAAACACAATGGGCATGCAGATGATACCTCAAGACAGACGACAGGACAAAACAGGAACAGAACACGACTGATGCAGGACGCGGAAAACATCAACGGCACGGTAAGTCACATGGTGGGGAAAGAAATTTGCAGATCACCAGGGACATGTGGTCAACTTCGCTCATTCCGACAGAAACTCCACGAATTTTAGCAACTTCAGTTTCGGCTTCCGCAATTTTTTTCCAAAAAAGCGAGGACAAAAATATCTGGAAAGGCGACTGTGGAGGGATTTTGTGATTTTTACATTTTTTACTTTGAGTGACATGAATATATTTAATTTGCAAAGGACCATGCACCAAGTACAGGGGCAAGACCAGTGGTGATTTTCCGCCAACATGTAAGCCTTCTTTTGGCCCAGCTATGACACCTGCGAAGACTATGGACAAATTGCGCTTGAAAGATGGCTAAATTGCTTTCATTTATTTTATGGACTATTCAGATTGCATTTTTAATGAAAAAGCATTTTGCAAGCATTTGAAATGACTATTGGCCTGGCTCAAGTCGGCTTCAAATCCAACTTTCATCGGAGAGCTTTTCAGACTAATTATTGCTTAGCAAACCTTTGGGCATCCTAAGCAATCTAACAAACCATCTGCTATCGCTGGACCATTGTGATATATCTAACATACATCCATGCAATACTCATTTAGCCGTGACAAGAACTTCGGGGCATTCAGCGAAAAGCTGGTAGCACCACCAAGAAAGCCTGCAATGCTTAACATTATTCTAGAACGCCCAAAAACTTCCACTGGAGACGAAGTTTCGTTACCGAGGGTAGGTACGATGAGCCAACAGCTGGAACAGACGGAGTGCAGGGCAAGGCAGAAGGCATGGTGAGCCGTAGCTCAAGTAACATCAGAGGAGGGTGAGTGATTTTTTAATGCGTGCCGGACCATAAAGGTCATTTGCACCGCCTTTAAAGGAGCACGTTACATATCTATCTATGAAAGCGAGTGTTACGATCAAGGTACAGGCAAGTGGACAGTTACGTTAAGGGAATGTTACGTCATACTTTGTGCGAAGTTTTTAGGTGCTGAAGGCGGGTGGATGGGTTTGGGACGTCTCCCTGATGACTAACTGGTTTTAATTTTACTTTACACCTCCACAAAATAATTTGTGGTTTGGGTGGGGTTGGGGGGTTTCGGAGTGTCGAGTTGATTTTGTCAGGGTGCCGGCTTTAGCCTAATCCTATCAAAGAGCACCGAAGGATTTTTACTGTGCGGACAAGGAGGCAATTGTCCACACCGCCTCTCACGCCGGCTGCCGCGTGTTAGTTGTTAGTAGCTGATTAGTCTAAGCATGCCGTGCAGGGTTGTCAGTTGGGTTAGTACGGTGTTTGACAATTTGGCTCTTCTGCGTCCGCTGTTCCTCTGGGTAGCCATTTACGTTAGGTGTCGGAAGGCAAATCGGCAAAGTCGGAAGGCTACTTTTTTGTGTTCATTTTAGTTGTTTTGTTTTCCTAAAGCAAGTCGGCTCATCTACCTCCGACGGCACCGCGAGGTAGCCAACTATTCATAACTGGGAAGCAAATCGGCTCATGTACGTCCGACGCCATATGGGGATGGCTATTTACGTGTTTCACGAGTGTTTCCTAATCATGTATTGCAAGTTGATGTGAACGTTGGTGGTATGTTGCCTAGAGAGCTCCTTCTAGTTCTGTGGCATACAGATATTCAAATAGCAATTAAATGAGTTCTGCGTGTTTGTCACCGACACACGATGGAGGCGATAGGGTGATGCCCTCTCTCTCTGGCAGAAGGTCTTAAGTGGTTGTCTCTGAGAGCTAACGCTACTGCAGTCTAGCAGGATGTGGCCTATGCTTAGCGTGGTGTTACAGGTGTCGCAGTGAGGTTGGTCATCCTCTGATCGAGGCTGTGCTATTTTTGTGCAACCGGTTTTTAATCTAGTAAGGATGACCTCTTTTTGTCGGTGAGACTGATCTGATGTGTTCCATGTGCCTATGGTTGGTTTTATTGAGTGGACGTGGTTGGATTTGTATTGTGTTGAGTCGTGTTGTGTCCATGTCTTCGGTTGGTGTTGGCGAATGCAGTGTTGTAGGAGTGCTTTGCAATCGTCTACCGAATATTCCACACTGGGGTAGGTGTTCGATGCTAAGGCTTGCTTTGCGAGCCGATCTGCTTCGTCGTTACCTGGGATGTTGGCGTGGCCCGGAATCCATAGGAAGGAAAAGTTCATGTTTACGCTATGGGCCACGATTTGTTGGATTCGATCAATGGGATTATGGGATTGATTATGGGATCAAAGTGATGTGGAAAATTTTGGGTGTTGCTAATTGACTGTAGGACGGATTTGTCTGAGCAAATCACTATATTTCTGACTTTTCATTTAATGAGAATGCAGATAGCGGCCAGAATGGCAATTGCTTCAGCGGAGTAGATGGAAAATTTATCCGGCAGACTGCTGGCTGCTCTGACGCAGCTGTTTTGGATGACTTCTAATTTTTGGCTCTGACTTTCTGAAATTGTGGAGAAAAAAATGATGATGTTGTATTCTATGATGGGTCGTATAATTGATGTGCACAGTTCCAGAAGTGTTTTCCTGTCTCCGCCCCAGTCTGTGCCTGAAAGTGCACGTATCGTGTTGACGCGCTTCGCGCTTCGCTTCGTGATGTCATTGATATGGGTGTTGAAATGGGTCATTGATATGGGTGTTTCGGGATTCGGGTTTTATTTTTCAGGAGTTTGCCGCCAGGTGTCAAGGTGGGAGGACGTTCGCCGCCGTAGCTCCAGGTTTCCAGATAAGTCGTTGCAGAACAGGGCAGTACTCTAGTCTAAGCTGTGGATAGGTGTTTAGCAATTACTTCTGTGATTATATTTCATTAGTTTTTATCTTATAAGCATTTTCGTAGCACGCAAACTATACTATATTAACCTAGCGACGCCGCCGTGTGCGCTATCTTTGTGTGCGCCAAGTCGAGGCCTCGTGGCTTTCGGCGTGTTCTCGACGCTTCGATTTCTGTAGTAGGAGATATTACAAGTGTGTAGATTTCATAAGTACATTAGACAACATTCATACTATCCTAACATACTTTATTTATTCTTTGGTGTGCATAGTGTGTTTGGTGTTGAAGTTTAAGATAATTTAATTAGCAGTAACTTGGTGGTATTCATAAGTGCTGTGTGACTGTTCATTTTTCTGTCTAGCCATAAGTGATATCAAAAGGGATATTCATATAGTTGTCCACTTGCGTGGAAGACAATTAGATTAGACATCTTGTTTATTTATTTAATTTAAACAAAACAAAAAACAACAAAAACAAACAAGCGATTGTTTCATAGTTTCTGCTTTTATTGAGGTACTCAGAAAATTAACTGACAGTATAGGAGGTAGCGATTTATACTGAATGATGGTTAGCTTTTTGTCGGTTGTTTGGCGAGTTAATTTGAATCTAAATTTAGGCATAAGCTGCAGCGTTTAGGATGGTTTCGACCAGGATGCAGGAACTAGAGGAAGAAATTAGGACCCTTAAGGCAGAGGTTTCCAAGCTCAAGGCTGCCCTTGTTGCACAGGGTAGGCAAGATAAAGCAACAAGGGGTCACTCCGTAGCAGGGACATCATATGCCCAGGTGGTCGCAGGCCACCAGGTAGCTGAGGCTTCCCCTACTGTGGAGGTGGCTGGGATCTCTCAAGAGGGGAGTGTTAATAGTGAACAGAGGAGGGGTAGTTCAGGTAGGTCCCAGGAGGGGAAGTGGCATGAGGTCAGGGGGTGGAGGATTTGGAGACGCGAACCTAAGGAAAGGGTCAGTGAGTGGCAGGTGGCAGGTGGTAGGAGCGGGAGGGAGTCTAGCCGACCGGCCCAGCGGGCAAGCATAGTAACAACAAATATGTTCGAGGCATTGGATGACTGCCCCCAGGATAGCAGTAGTAAGGAGTCAGTGCTGGTCATAGGAGACTCTCGTGTGCGACATTTAGAGCGGGTATTTTGTAAAGGTAGGAGGGACAGGAGGTGCATCACCAGGCCTGGTGCCAAGGTGAAGGACCTGGTACCTGCGGTGGCACAGGTCACCAGTGATCACCAGTTTAACAGAGTCATAGTGCATGTAGGGGTAAATAACATAGGTCATACTAGGAGTGAGGAGCTTCTGCGGGAGTACAGGGCCCTTCTGGCCACCCTGAAGGGTACCAATAGAGTCATTGTAACAGCAATTTTGCCTAGGGCTAGAGCCTCCCCTGAGTGGAGCTCTAGGGCACTGGCAGCTAACGCCAGGGTAGGAAAGCTCTGCCATGAGCTAGGTTTTACATTTGTAGACGAGTGGAGCAGGTTTTATGCATCGTGGAACCTCTATCAGAGGAATGGCTTGCACTTTTCTGAGAAGGGGGTCCATGTGTTAGGCAAAGTATACGAGCATGTCCTTCAGGGAAACTAGGAAATGGGGTGGGGAGGGATGAAATTGCATTGCCAACTCAGGAATATTCCAATAGTGTCAGCCAAGGCAATAGAACGTCAAAGTCTGCAAATAGGGACAGCAGCAACTCAAGGGGACAGAGTTATAGTTCATCTAGTGATAAAACAACTCAATATGAAAAAGCCAAAGGTGGTTATGGAGCATTTGCTAAGTGTATGATGTTTAATGCTCAGAGTATCCGTTCCAAATTTGATGAGTTCAAGTGTTATGTTGCTGAGGAGGAACCAGATTTTGTTTGCATTACGGAGGCATGGGTCAGTGAAGGGTATTTTGGAGATAACTTACAGGACTATGAGATCCAGGGATACAATATGTTTTCCTGCAATAGGGGTCCAGCAATGGAAGGGGGTGGGGTAATGCTCTATATGTATAGTTTATTCAGTTCTCAAAAAGTAGCAGGTGGGGATAAAAATGTGTCTGTGGAGTCCATTTGGCTTGATGTCACTGTGGGAAAAGGCAACAGCAATACTCTTAGGATAGGAGCTTTCTACCGATCACGAACCCTGCCACATTATCAGCAACTGGAGCTTGACAAGGTAATTTGTGAGGAAATCAGTAGAAACTTTAAGAGGAAGTGCCTTATTCTCGGTGACTTTAATCTCAAAGGTTATGAAAATGCTGGTGCTGGCTCCCCATCATGCAAAATGTCTAGGAAATGCCTTGAAGAGGACCTGTTCTTACACCAGTTTGTATCGGAATACACCAGGCATGGTTCATTCTTGAACCTTGTATTCTCGGATTTAAGTGACTCGGTTCAAGACTTGACTGTAGGCGAAACTCTGGGAAAAAGTGACCATAACATAGTTAGATTCAAGGCACATGTAGGGGAAATTATCAAGGATAATTTGGTAAAGGTTCCAAATTTCAACAGAGCAGACTTTGACGGCATGAGAGCGGCTTTAAGTGCCATCAGATGGGAAGAAGAATTCTCCAATTTAAATGCCTGTGAAATGTGGGAAAGGTTCAAATCTTACTTGAAGGAAACTCAGATTAGACATGTCCCCCAAAAGCAAAGACGCAAAAGAAGGGTAGGAAAGCCTGCATGGCTTACACCAGACGTGATAAAAGCAATTAAGGCTAATAAAACTGCATTTAGAGTTTTTAAAGAAGCCTCAAATGTCGTTAATCTAAAGACGTATCGAAAAGATAGAGACACTGTGAAGCAAAAAACCCGAGCAGCAAAGCGAGCAAAAGAACTGGATTTAGCTAAAAACTGTAGTTCACCATAGTTCACCATCCACCATAGTTCACCATCACCAAACTGTAGTCCACCATAGTTCAGTGACATGGGATCTGACAAATGATGTTGACTTCATTGATAGTGATGTTGCTTACAATCATATCAGGAAAATAAAGCCAAATAAGGCAGCAGGACCTGATGAAATTTATGCTAGGATGTTGTGGGAAACTGAAAAGGAACTGGCATTTCCACTTAGTATAATATTTTGTAGATCAGTTTCACATAATGAAATTCCAACCGATTGGAAAAGGGCAAATGTAGTTCCTATTTTCAAGAAAGGAGAAAGAGGGAAAGTTGAAAACTATAGGCCAATAAGTCTCACATCCCTAGTCTTCAAGGTACTCGAATCAATTATCAAGGATATAATAGTTAGTTATCTGGAAGGTAGCAGATTGATCCAAGATACTCAACATGGGTTTAGAAAAGGACGATCGTGTCTCACAAACCTCTTGGACTTTTTGAACTTCGCCACAGAACAATTTGATCAGGGAAATCAGGTTGATGTAGCATATCTTGACTTTAGTAAGGCCTTTGACAAGGTACCCCATAAACGGTTAATGATACAGCTTCAGTCCCATGGTATTGCAGGTAGCATCTTAAAATGGATAGAGTTGTGGCTTTCAGATAGACAGCAAAGAGTGATGCTAAATGGTACAAAGTCATCATGGCAAAATGTTCTTAGTGGAGTCCCCCATGGGTCAGTACCAGGGCTATTACTGTTCATTATATTTGTAAATAACATTGAAAGTGGCCTAAGCAGTAAAGTTTTGAAATTTGCGCATGATTTGAAGGTCTTTAGGGCAATAACAGGTCAGGATGAGCAAATCTCGCTGCAAAAAGACTTAGACGAACTTGTGAAGTGGTCCGAAGAATGGCAAATGAAATTTAATTTTGATAAGTGCAAAATCATGCATGTAGGTAAGCAGCATATGAAGGCTCCATACTTGATGGTTGGCCAAGTGCTATCAGTGACTCAACAGGAGAAGGATTTAGGTGTTATTCTAAACACAAAACTGGGGGCATCAGAACAGACCAAGGAAGCCAGGAAGAAGGCACTGAGAATGCTCGAGGCAATAAATAGGAATGTATCATACAGAAGTGAGGAAGTGATCAGGAAGCTTTACTGTGCATACGTCAGGCCACATTTGGAATACTGCATCCAAACTTGGTCTCCTAGCTATGAAAAAGATTGTTGGCTTTTAGAGAGAGTACAAAAGAGGGCTACAAAAATGGTTAATGGCATAAGCAACCTGGTATATGAAGAAAGATTGAAGAAATTGAATATGTTTTCACTTAGATATAGAAGGCTGAGAGGAGATCTCATCGAGGTCTTCGAATTTGTCAATGGTCTGGATAGGGGATGCCTTGGGGAAATCTTTGAATTTAACAGAAATGATGCAATTAGAGGTCATAAATTCAAAATTAAAGTTAACCGCAGCAGAACAAGGTTAAGGCAAACTTTCTTCACCAACAGGGTAGTGGAACACTGGAACCAGCTGCCAGAAAACATCGTCAGTAGCAGCACATTGAACATCTTTAAAAACAGCATAGACAATCATTATAAGAATAGAGGGCTTGCTTTTCCGTATTACAGGGAGGGCTGATTGACAGATTTGGTGGGCAACTGGTTCAGTGTACAGAGTGCAACCAAGAAGGACCCTTGTGGCTCATAGTTGCACTAATCTTTTATGTCTTTATGTCTTTATGTCTTTATGAAACTGAGTTTTTCGTCTAAAGGCACTCCTAAAAACTCGAAACTTTTCACCTGCTCGATGGCTTTGCCATCGATTTTAAGTAACGTTTTCGGTGTGGGACGAAGACGACTGTATGTGACAGTGGCCGATTTTTCTGCGGACAGGGCGAAGCCCCAAGTTTTGCACCACTTTGCAAGGTGGTCTAGTCCTGCTTGAATGTTTTTCTTTCAGCTTTAAGGAAGCATTGTGATGTCCAAATTGCTATGTCGTCCGCGAAAAGTGAGTATTGAAGTGAAGTGTCCCTGTGGTCGGCAAGTGTGTCGTTGATCATGCTGATGAAGAGGCTCGGTGAAAGCACGCTCCCCTGAGCCAGGCTCTGCTCCTGAGTTGTGGTGTTTGATGTGGTGCTGCCGCATCGGACCCTAAAAGTTCTATCTGTGAGGACGTTGAGAATGAAGTGTGCCATGTGTCCGCGTAGGCCTATCTTATTGAGTTTGTGTGTCAGCGCTGACTTGTGTACTCGGTCGAATGCGGCAGTGATGTCTAGGTTGGTCGAATGCGGCAGTGATGTCTAGGTAATGTATAGACCACTTTTGATGTCATGCACTAACCTAATGTGATTGTCTGTAGTTGATTTTTGACGTTGGAAACCGTATTGAAATTCGTCGAGCAGGTGGTTGTGTTCCAGAAATTGCCCCACACGTGTGTTGGCCATGCGTTCGACCAGCTTGCTAGCAAGCTAGTAGGTGAGATGGGTCTGTAACCTTTTGGGGTGGAGTGATATTTGTGCGGCTTTGGTAATGGTATGAATAAGCTCTCCCGCCAGGATGCGGGAAACGTGTCGCTTTGGTACAGTTCATTTATGGCCGTTAGTAGATTCGTTAGGGAGTTTTTGCTAAAACGTTTAAGAAACTGGTAATGGTTGTCGTACGGCCCAACCGACGTGTTTCCACACTTGCTGAGGGCAAGTTGTAATTCGTGCATAGTGAATGACTGATTGTAGGTTTCTCTATTGTTAGAGCTAAAATTTGCTTTGGAGGCAAGGGAGTCTAGAACTCTTACTATAGTGGTGTCATAGTTGCTGTTGCCGGATACGCTGGCGTAGTGTAGTTTAAAGTGGTCTACGACCTGTTGTGGGTCAGTGATGTGCTGTCCATTCACCGTCAGGTGGGCGAAGAGGCCTGGTGGTGGGCGTTTCAGGTTGAAGCGCTTCATCAGGTCCCAGATTCTGTCGGTAGGTGTGAACCTATTGAATTGCGAGGCAAAAGACTGCCAAGAGTTTTGGCGTGCTGTTCGAATTGTGTACCGGCAGTGTTTTTTAGATTGTCTGTATGCTGATAGGTGTGGTTCGCACACGGATCTTTTGAATTGTTTGTGGGCATGGCGCCGTGCGGTGATTGCTCTTTCACAGTCCGGGGTCCACCATGGCGTAGATGCTTTTTTCCTAGGTTTGTTACTTTTTGGGACTAAGTCTTGTGCTGCTGAGCTGATGGCCATTGGGATTGTCTCTATCTTATTGGTATCTGAAGTTGCTAGGTTGAGGTCCACCTGTTCCTCGAATTTAGCCCAGTCCGCTCTTTTCAAATTACAAGATTGTCTGAATAGCTTAGTGTGATGGATAGCGTCCGTGCTGAGCCTAATTATGATTGGATAATGATCGCTCAGCCCGGGAACGTCTGAAACTGACCAGTCAAATATTGAGCTAAGTCGTGGTGTGCAGCACGTTAAGTTAATACAAGTGTCCGATCCTAATAAGGTCAGGTTGTGGCGGGTGGGGGCCCCGGTGTTAAGAAGTACTAAGCTGTGGTCGGAAAGAAACTGGTGAATGTCGTGCCCTCTAGTGTCTGTCTGGTCGCTTCCCCATGAGAGGTGTTTAGCATTAAAGTCTCCCATAATGAGAACTGGTGGAGGGGCCTGAAGCAGCAGGTCGTTCAGCTCCTGTGGTGTGGGGGTTTCAGCTGACGGCGAACTGGATAGTGACTGTGGTTTTGGCAATGTACAATTTTGAGGCTGACTGCTACGCAATTCAGGGGAGTATTTAACGTTACTCGACAATGAGGTATGCTGTTTGCTATGAGTATGACTGCGCCCCATTTCCTATGCGGGCCGTTTACTTTGTTTAGGTGCCAAGTGTAATCTGGAATTTTGTTCCAAGTGGAGTCAGAATCTCGAAAGTGAGTTTCTTGGAGCGCAACGAGTAGTGTTTTTTGTTGTTGTAAGAATTAAGATTTATATGCCTTGCCTGGAATGCTTCCGGTATTCCATTGCAGGAAAAGTCCCATTGCCGAACGTTTAGTGGCTGTCTGTGTTCTTAGACTGGGGTAGTGTCGGTGTCGAGTTGGGGAGAAAGGTTGAATCGGTGAACGGAGAAAGTGTTGGGAGGTGACCCAGACAGTGGTGGTAGCCTGGACCTGGTCGCACGGGTTCTGGGGGGTGATTGGGTGGAGTGGCGGATAGATTTGCGCTTGGGAGGCGTGGTGGGTCGCTCTGATGTTGTAGGTTCGACGGGCTTGGCAGGAGAAGCAGGTTCGGCCTGAGTGCTGGCCTCAGACGTGGTTTTGGAGTGGGTTTGGGTATGTGTGCAGGAGGTTGTGGGAGGTTCGGGTTGGCAGGAAATGGTGGCCTTGGGCTTGCGGGTGGTCTGAGTGGGTGTGGCGGCCTTGATTCTAGGCCTTGGTTTGGGTCGGCCGAATGGATGTGGTAGGGGCCGAGGCCCTGGAGGTGGCAGTGGAGGGAAGGCTTCAGTGTGGTGAGGTCGGCCCTGGCCGGTTGGAGGGGTGGCGCGAATGGATATGGCCAGTTCCCATGGAGGATGGGTGGGTGCCAATGGGGGATGGAATGGAGACCAAGTCTGGGTGTTGGAGGAGCGACGTTGCCGGGTCGGAGATGGGGTGGGAGGGGAAGCAGCCCCATTCCTCGGTGGGGTTGACGTGGGAAGCCGGACTCGCGGTGGAAGGGGTGTGGCAGGAGGCCGGGTCGTGGGTGAAGGGGATGTGGATAAGGGCCAGGTCCGAAGTGGAGCGGATTCGGGAGCAGACCAAGTCCTGGGTGCGGTGGGGTGGGAAGGAGTGGTGAGTGGCGAGGTCGAGGGGCAGTGGGCCGGGGAGTTCGGGGATCGGTGGGGCGGTTGAGGTGGGGGTTGGAGGGTCGGTTGAGGCGAGGGTCGGAGGGTCGGTTGAGACGAGGGTCGGAGGAGCGTTGATGAGGGAGTTGTGCCGGGCTCCGTGAGCCGGCTGTTGGTGGGACGGTATTGGAGGTGGTGTGGGTTTAGGTGTGGAGAGCGTTGCTGCGTGGCTTAGCTCGGCGGTAGGTGCTGTGTGGAGAGGTGCAGTTGTGGGTGTGCGAGTGTCAGTAGTGCTGTGGCGTAGATGCTGTCGTGCTGTTACGTGTGGCATTCGGTGGATTACCGCATACCGGCACACCTCCCTCTCCTGTACCCACTTGGGGGAATTGGGGTCGGTGGCGGGGTGCGGCCTTGCGCAGCCTGCACACTTCCTTTCGGAAGATAAAATGAGAGGAAAAGGAAGGCGTAAGACAGAGCAAGTCGGCAAACGTGGCATCGAATTGAATATGTCATGAAAGTGAAACGAAAAAAGTAAATAAACTAGAAGGTGAGGTTTTTTCAACGGCTGCCAGTATAATTGGTACATATGGTGATGTTGTAATGCAAACTGGTAAAATAGCAATCCCCTTGTGCGAATTTTGTATTATTCTCTCCATCCACTCCAGTCAGGCTAACGCCACCTGCCGCCCGCCCCTGGTATCACACTCGTTGGTAGCACCCGCTGGAGGGCCGAACGAGCTGCGCACGAGTATCACCTACCGTCCGTCTCTGGTATCGCACTCGTTAGTAACCCCCGCTGCGGGGTGGGGGGTGGGGGGCTTGCGAGCTGGGCACGAGTATCACCTACCGTCCGTCTCTGGTATCGCACTCGTTAGTAACCCCCGCTGCGGGGTGGGGGTGGGGGCTTGCGAGCTGGGCACGAGTATCACCTACCGTCCGTCTCTGGTATCGCACTCGTTAGTAACCCCCGCTGCGGGGTGGGGGTGGGGGATTGCGAGCTGGGCACGAGGGTCACCTACCGTCCGTCTCTGGTATCGCACTCGTTAGTAACCCCCGCTGCGGGGTGGGGGTGGTGGATTGCGAGCTGGGCACGAGGGTCACCTACCGTCCGTCTCTGGTATCACAATCGTTGGTGACTCCCGCTGGGAGACCGGGCCAGCCAGGAGGCACGACCGTCTGAAATCTCAGCAGCCCCTGCGGCAGCTCACGCTGGGCCCGCTCAGAATCCTCCAGATCGTCAGCTGAAAACGACAGCCCAGGTTATCTCATGTTTCTCCAGCTGTTATAATGGTGACATAAGGCATGGACTCGCTTAGGGCGTTTTATCTGCATGACGGCGAAGCATAGGCCGAAAGGCAGGGACAGGCAGCACACTACATAACTAGACCACTGGCAGCTCATTAAAACATATTTTTTATTACGATCTGCTCCAAGAGCATACACATCTCTTTCGGAAACCATGCTTTTTTTGTTTGTCTTTTTTCCGTAGATTTTGGCCGAAAAAAATGTATTCAGGTCGATTTCTTATATGCAGTGTCACAAGCTGAATGGGTCTCAGCGAGTTTTGGAAGACTGGATCTCCATTTCCCCACTCGGAAAACAGTGATGCGAGTCATCACTACTGGATGCAGTGGGTATATGTGCTCCACAGGCCTTCGAATTGCTCGTTATATACTCAGCAACTTTTAGCAGCTCCAATCCCTGACTTACATGCACAATTTTGTTGAAGATAAGGAAAGCCTTGAATGGCTACGAAACGTGGTCTTATAAAGTACATAAATATGTACCTTATAAGGCTTGAATGACATATTGTTGATGTTCACAATGCTGCTATTTTATACAAAATGTCAAAATTCCTGGTATGCGGCCAGAACATGCAATACGATATGGACTGGACCACATCTATCTGACTGTGTGCCTGGAAACTGGCCTGGAAGCTGGCCTGTAAACCAGCTTAGAGGCTGGCCTGTAAACCAGCTTAGAGGCTGGTTTACAGGCCAGCCTCTAATCTGGTCGGACGCCTTTATCGGCGTCCGACCAGCGACTACGTGCGGGACAGGCACGAATGAGACGAAATGAGACGAACGGATAGTCTGTCGACAGATAAATGCAGTTATCCGTTCGTCTCATTTAAATCATGTTAGGGTAGCCTGGTCTAGCGGACCTACGCTGAAATCTTACCTGGTCCGCTCAGCCCTGGAATTGTGGCCATGCCCTGCTGGTAGACGAACGTGCCACACCTGTAGCAACGGGCTCAAAGGTAGATGCACGCGGAAAAACGTAGCTTATAAAATAACGTGCAACCGCTGTCTTGGAATATTTTATGTCGGAGAAACCAAGCGTAGCATCAGGGATAGGTACAATGAACACTTGGGAGATGCCAGACTTCGGAGAGAATACACATCTTTAGGCGAACACATGATCGACAAACATTCTAACATGGAACACAGCGACACTAACACAAACTTCAAAGTAGAAATTCTAGCAACAGCCAGGGACAACGCCGATCTGAAGGTCCTCGAATCTATACACATACGTAGTCTACGGCCGCAAGTAAACACGCAAACGACGTCTTGGTATATCACATAAAATTACATATACATAAATTATACTTTATGTATTACGCGTTACATGCGATATATGTCTATATATGTGCGTGCATGCATGTGTCGATATGTATCTGGACCATCAGCTCGGGCTTCCTCAGAGGATTCTATCTTGACCTAGTTGATTTCTGGTTTGGAGTTTCTTGAAGTGTCTGCATCAATGAGGATGCTTTTCTGTGATTCACGTGTATTTTTGCACGCTTTTTCCCGCGTTTCTTTCAATTGTTAACCATGCCATTTTTTTATATCACTCCTGACGATGGCCCCTGGCCGAAACGTTGAGAAATATAGCCTAATCCCTAACGATACTTTTGATGTAAACTCAGCACCTCCTGGTATATTGATGGTCGTACATTTCGTCTCAGGCAATGTCTAAAGCCCAGGAGCGCTTAAGAGCCATTCTTCGTTGCATTCTGCACGCCGGTCTGGTACAGTGCTATTCCCGGCGCACAGCCTGTATGACTCGACCACAAGACCGGATGTCGGGCGACGAAGTGGGTCATGAAAGGCTGGAGAAAGTGCCCGCGCAGTCTGCCAGCTACCTGCAACCGGCTGCAGCCACCTGCACTCATTCAGAGGGCATATTAGTCGCCGCCATCTCCAGTCCGGGTCCGGTCACACGTTAGCCAAGCGTGCATCAGGCGAGAGGTGGGTCTTGTCGAGACCGAGAGGCGCAGGTGCGTGGCCCACATGGGACTATGTCCCCAGCATGTGTTGCGGCGAGAGGTGGGTCTTGTCGAGACCGAGAGGCGCAGGTACGTGGCCCACATGGGACTATGTCCCCAGCATGTGTTGCGGCGAAAGGTGGGTCTTGTCGAGACCGAGAGGCGCAGGTACGTGGCCCACATGGGACTATGTCCCCAGCATGTGTTGCGGCGAGAGGTGGGTCTTGTCGGGATCGAGAGGCGCAGGTACGTGGCCCACATGGGACTATGTCCCCAGCATCTGTTGCGGCGAGAGGTGGGTCTTGTCGAGACCGAGAGGCGCAGGTACGTGGCCCACATGGGACTATGTCCCCAGCATGTGTTGCGGCGAGAGGTGGGTCTTGTCGGGATCGAGAGGCGCAGGTACGTGGCCCACATGGGACTATGTCCCCAGCATGTGTTGCGGCGAGAGGTGGGTCTTGTCGGGACCGAGAGGCGCAGGTACGTGGCCCACATGGGACTATGTCCCCAGTATGTGTTGCGGCGAGAGGTGGGTCTTGTCGAGACCGAGAGGCGCAGGTACGTGGCCCACATGGGACTATGTCCCCAGCATGTGTTGCGGCGAGAGGTGGGTCTTGTCGAGACCGAGAGGCGCAGATACGTGGCCCACATGGGACTATGTCCCCAGCATGTGTTGCGGCGAGAGGTGGGTCTTGTCGGGACCGGGAGGCGCAGGTACGTGGCCCACATGGGACTATGTCCTATGGCCGGATACTGCTCATCGGCATAAGCAGTTGAAAATCCATCCGTATCATCAAACCGTGTTGTCTAAAGTTAAGCTTGTATACCTGGGTATGACTGAAAAGTGCGGCCATTTCATTTCAACTCTCTTAGCAGATCGGCCAGAGACCTGTTCAGACAATTTTGCATGAGCCGTTTCTTTCGGTTAGTCATGTCACGTCCTCGTGACCCACGACTGAGCGGAAATAGCCCTGCTGAAACAATGCTATTGTTCGATATCAGTGAGATAGAAGTAACGGTTCACAAGTCAGTGGAATGGTGGATGACACTAACGGGTAACACGAGACAAAGACGTCACCATGCCACCAGATAGCGCCAGTCACGGAGGCGGTGGCAGTTGCGACATTTCCGCTCCCACCAGAGAGCGAACGAGCAAGAAATGCACACCTTGCGACCTTGTTCGCCTTGCAGACTTGGACCGAGGAAATCACCATACCATCCGCGGGCGGAGACCGGACGGGGGCCAGCGGCTGTGGCAGGGCCAGCGGCTGTGACGGGGCGGGCGGAGACCGGACGGGGGCCAGCGGCTATAGCGAGGTGGGCGGAGACCGGACGGGGGCCAGCGGCTGTGGCGGGGCCAGCGGCTGTGACGGGGCGGGCGGAGACCGGACGGGGGCCAGCGGCTATAGCGAGGTGGGCGGAGACCGGACGGGGGCCAGCGGCTGTGGCGGGGCCAGCGGCTGTGACGGGGCGGGCGGAGACCGGACGGGGGCCAGCGGCTATAGCGAGGTGGGCGGAGACCGGACGGGGGCCAGCGGCTGTGGCGGGGCCAGCGGCTGTGACGGGGCCAGCGGCTGTGACGGGGGGGGGGCGGAGACCGGACGGGGGCCAGCGGCTATAGCGAGGTGGGCGGAGACCGGACGGGGGCCAGCGGCTGTGGCGGGGCCAGCGGCTGTGACGGGGCGGGCGGAGACCGGACGGGGGCCAGCGGCTGTGGCGGGGCCAGCGGCAGTGACGGGGCGGGCGGAGACCGGACGGGGGCCAGCGGCTGTGGCGGGGCCAGCGGCTGTGACGGGGCGGGCGGAGACCGGACGGGGGCCAGCGGCTGTGGCGGGTCCAGCGGCTGTGACGGGGCGGGCGGAGACCGGACGGGGGCCAGCGGCTATAGCGAGGTGGGCGGAGACCGGACGGGGGCCAGCGGCTGTGGCGGGGCGGGCGGAGACCGGACTGAGGCCGGCGGCTGCACGGCCCGAGAAGTGGACAGGACCCGTGGTGGCCGGTAGCCGACGGCAGGGTCAGTGGCCGGCGGTGGTCCGTACGGTACCCGCTGGTCAGGCCGGCCGCCGTAGCGGGACTGTGCTGAGCCATACACAGCCATCCACACTACCACGTCGCCATGTGGGGCCGTCCGCAGTAAGTATTGCCAGAGCAGAAAGGCTACTGCTAGGGGTGCGCTGGGGGCTACCATCGGGGATGATTCCCTCAAAACACACCATGGTTTTTAGCTTGCATCGTTGATTTCACCCTACAATGCTAGTTTCCTTCCTTCGACAAAGCCAACTTAGCAATTTACAACTGCCTTGTTGGTAGTACTCCATATATGGTACCTGCCTGAAACAAATAACAAGGGGCCACATGTGCTAAAAAGCTGCTTTCCAAAAGCCAGGATATTTGTGTACATTGCAGCCCAGAGTACATTGCACCTGCACAGCAATAACACCCATGCACACACTCACACACACACACTCACACACACACACACAAATATATATATATATATATGTGTGTGTATATACATAATCAAATATACTTACATATATCGGTGGTCTAACCTGGCCAATAATATATAATATCAATGACTAGGTACGACCCGTCCGGCATCCGCCGAGCTTCGCCCCCAGACTGCTGTCTTCGCCCCCAGACTGCTGTCTTCGCCCGCAGACTGCTCTCTTCGTCCCCAGACTGCTCTCTTCGCTCCCAGGCAGCTCTCTTCGCGAACGATTAGTAGCAACTCTTTTTTCACACCTGTCTCTGCATTTCCCCCTCCCAAATGATGAACATGGTTCCTGCTACCGTGGATCAGGGGCGGATGCAGGAGTTTATGTATATATATATATGTAGATATATATATATATATATATATATATATATATATATATATATATATATACAAATAAATATATATAAATATATGTGTGTGTGTGTGTGTGTGTGACCATATGCATACGAGCATACATATATTCAGATGTGTGTGTGCACCTGTATACCACATGTATGCGCCGTTTCAGCAGCACACAAAACGAACAGAGCGATCGGCAGGCCGGCCGCACGCGACCGGTACCGTCGGCGATGGTGAGACGCGAGACAAGTTTTGGCCAGCCGGCTTCGGGTGAACGAACCGCCTGCGTGCGGGCATGCCGGGCGACCACAGGATCTCAGAGCACGTTGCCGCGAGCCATTGTGGACCGCCGGAGCCGGTGGTGCCCTGTCGGCAGCCATGCGGCACACCAGTGTGGCCGAGAGCACTGGCCTGAGGTGCATCGGCGGCCACGGCCGGTGGTGATGTCCGGGCCGGAGCAGCGTGTCTCGACACGTGGGCTCACTGAGTGAGCTCAGGATTGTCGCCAGTCAGCGCCTCCCCGCCCTGTCGTCGTGTCATGAGGTACCAGTTGGAATGAGGAAGCCTTCCACCGCCCGCCCGTTAGACGTTGTCGCTATTCTTTAGACGGTGCCGAATCAACTGATTGATGAGCAAGAAACATCGAATAAGAGGTTTGGTCAACCGATTTACCTGATGGGGATTGGTTGACCGAAGCAACCGTCTATTCGTGCTTTAAAATAATCGACTTTCATCACCTGATCCGCTACTTTGGTAATGCAATAGGATCTTAAATATCCGTGTTTCATCGGCGACCACGTCTACTGACTTGCCACGTCTATCACAAGATGTATCGGAACAATAGTACTCAATGCCCGTATATTTGTCATAGCACATGCCACTTAATCACTCTTCATACATCATCAATCACCTCACAGCACTATATCTTCATCAATTTCTACAACTCCGCGATATCGCCTTCTTCTAACCCCCACCTACCCACCCCTTGTCATTGCACATTCATATGAAATTCGATTCGACTGGACCTGAATTAATCTCGAATACATCATAATATCATATCGCACAAATATAAGATAACAACCTACCGTGTAACATCACGCCCATATATTTTATAATCACCCACATTTCTCCCTAAGCTTTTCTACTATTTCGTTTTTTCTAGTTATGGCATTCTCAATATTCCCAATTTTAATTACTCAATTTTTTTAATGGAATGTCTTGCATATGAATGTCTTCCTCCTGCCGTGTTTGGAAACAATAAATTAGTTTGCCAATAATATGACAAGATTTGTGGCATCTTTATATCTAGTGCACCCAAACAACACGTTGCTTTCGTTTAAATCAATAACCTCATCTTCGGCCCTTACTTGATCTCACTCATCGCACAATTTCTGGAAAAATATCCTCACTGAATGACACGCAAAACATAGGTGTTCTATTGTTTCTACCTCTCCACAGTTCTCGCAAAATGGGTCATCGAGTACTTTTATAATGCATAAAAATAGTTGTGTTGCCAAATAACGGTGAATAATCCTACATTAAAGACTTTGTAATCTCGTCGATGAGGTGATTTTAAAAGGCAACCAATGTATTTCCTTCCACTCTCCACCGAAACCCTTTCCATCCTCGTCCCAACGTTTGTCGGCGGTTGGTTTCACGCTTGATCAATTTTGGTTATATAAATATGTATATTTTATTAGCGAAAGCGAACATGCCTTATTGTTCACTTTAATAGTACCTTTGCGTTTATCTATGGATTGTAAATGAGGACCTTATATAGCTAAACGCTTCCATTTCCACGAGAGAAAAAAACTCCCTGGCCACAGGATGTCACCAACAAACAAAAAACGGAGTATTCAATGCTGCTAAAAGCATTGAAACAGACAGCGAAGTTGTGTGCACCAGCACGCTATAGCAGGCTGCTGTATGACCAGCACCAGCACGCTATAGCAGGCTGCTGTATGGCCAGCACCAGCACGCTATAGCAGGTTACTGTATGGCCACCACCAGCACGCTATAGCAGGCTGCTGTATGGCCAGTCTGCTGTATAGGCTGTATGCCTATATCAGGTAAAGAGAGGAAGTCAAGAGATGCGTTACTGAGGGAAAGCAAACTAACATGAGGCGAGTTGAAATCCCATTTAGATAGCTTGTTCTGCGCGCCATGCTCATATCGGGGACGATAAGAGTAAAGCAGATGCTTTCACAGTCGCCTTGAGAGAAACCGGATTAAAATGTCAGAACTTACCACGCCTCTCTAGACCAGCGAGGCGATCTCTTCATGAACATTGCAAATTACAATCAATTTGTATCCGCCTGGCCGAGGTGTTTGAGCTTGGCCGCACCATGAGCGTCAGCGGTCATTGTGCGAGGAACGGGGAAGGGTACGACCGCAGGACCGCAGGTAACGACAGCCACTAGACCTGTTCTCGGAGCGACCAGTCGGTCGCTGAACCCAGGCGGACATTGGTGGAATTTTTTTCTGGCCGCATTGCCCTGTACGGCCGGCTTCTACTGAACTTAGGATTGAAGAACAGACGGAACCAAGCCGCATCAACCTCCTCACACTAACCGCAGCAGTCTGCTACAGCGAATGTGTCTTGGACGACTGCACGTGACTAGTGTTTCAGAATAAAGAAACAGCTCTTGAGTTATTCTCAGGAAAATAAGAATGTATTCAATCCGATCACGTAAAGCATCAAAAGTAATTTAATTGGTATGGGTAGGGGGCGCTATTCACCCATCCTCCGCCCCACCACTGACATCTTCGAAACCAATCGACCATTTATGTTGCCAAAAATATCGTTCAACAACTTACATCGTTAGCTACATTTTCAACTTCACTGAGCTTTTAAATTTTGAAAATGGAGGATGCAGGAGGAAAAGTGGTGAAATAATGTCACTGTTTAGTACACGGATTACTCGGATGTTGCTATAGTACCCTGATTTAGTCTAGCATTGGGATCCAACTTTTGCCATTGGACTTGAAATGAAGCACGCTCTCAATTGTGTGTAATATGAAATTCATTCCAAAAAATTTAGGCGTATCCAGGTTAGTCGAAATTTGTCATTGCAGAAGACCAACAAAGGCATACTTTAGTAATACTAATCTTAAAGTTGCTCCATAAATACAAATGTCATCTCATAGACAATGCCAAGTACACAAGAATAAAAACGACGTGTACCATAGCACATATGGGAGACAGGGTTTAGTTGATACAAATTTGACGAAACTAAAAAAAAACTGATCACTTTGGAAGGATAGCGAGGAGATAGCCATACCTATGTTAAGGTTTTATGGCGCATGTGACCTCTACCAGAGGAATGGCCTGCACTTCTCCTAGAAAGGGGTGCACGTGTTAGACAAAGTGTATGAGCATGTCCTTCAGGGAAACTAGGCAATGGGGTGGGGAGGGTCGAAGTGGCGCTGCCATCTCAGTGATATGCCAATAGTGACAGCCAAGGCAATAGAACCCCCAAAACAGCAAATAAGGATAGCAGTAGTTCAAGGAGGCAGAGCGGTAGTTCAACCAGTGATGAAAGAGCTCCTCAACATGAAAAACCCAAAGGTGGTTATGGAACATATGCTAAGTGTATGATGCTTAATGCTCAGAGTATTCGATCCAAATTTGATGAGTTCAAGTGTTATGTTGCTGAGGAAGAACCAGATTTTGTTTGTATTACAGAGACATGGGCCAGTGAGTGGTATATTGCGGTGAACTTGCAGGACTATGAGATACAGGTATACAATATGTTTTTATGCAATATGGATCCAGCATTGAAAGGGGGTGGTGTAATGCGCTATGTGAATAGCTTATTCAGTTCTCAAAAAGTAGCAGGTGGGGATAAAAATGTGTCTGTGGAGTCAATTTGGCTTGATGTCGCTGTGAGAAAAAGCAACAGCAATACACTGAGGATAGGTGCTTTGTACCGATCAGGAACCCTGCCACATTCTCAACGACCGGAGCTTGATAAGGTGATTTGCGAGGAAATCAGTAGAAACTTTCAGAGGAAGTGCATTATTCTTGGTGACTTTAAGTTAAAAGGATACGAAAATGTTGGTGTTGGCTCCCCATCATGCAAAATGTTTAGGAAATGCCTTGAAGAGGACCTGTTCTTACACCAGGTTGTATCGGAACCTACCAGGCATGGCTCATTCTTCGACCTTGTATTCTCGGATTTAAGTGACTTGGTTCAAGACTTGACTGTAGGAGAAACTCTGGGAAGAAGTGGCTATAACATAGTTAGATTCAATGCACATGTAGTGGGAACATTTCGTGTTCTGCATCAATCGTATGGGCTAGAAACCACTAGTGCCTAACTAAACTGGTAAATTGCATGTACTGACTGGCGTTGATAGCTCATCAAGCGTAAAGACTTGACCCGACATGCCCTCCAGAATGTCTGCCTGGATCCACCTCCGTTCAACAAAATCAGACCTTTTATATCATATTACGGCAACACAAACTTTAAGAAAAGTCGCGAAGCTTCAGAACCCCATAGCGCGATCAGAAGTGACGAGGAAAGAACCTGAGTGGTGGTGGTGGGGTCTTCAGAAGCCCCCTGAAATAATAGGGTTAAGGAATGGTAACCATGCAGGATTTTCTTACCATTGCAGTCACACATACATCATTTTGCAACATATGTACTTCAGTTTGAGTAACGAAGAAAGCGGTGTTGCGCATACGAACACAACCAATAACTTGTCAGATCTGTCTGATTAATGATATTAAGCAATGTTTGCATTATTTTGTTCCACATCCTTAGAGCACGGCTTTCTTGTCGATCCAGGCGCACCATTACGTGCAGATGTCAACGTGTGCATTACAAACAAGTGACGGCTTTACTGCTAATCGAGAGGGGGAGGATGGGCGAGAGAGTTTGTAAGTGATGACGGCTTACGGAGTGCAGAAATACAGGCAATTTGCGCGATATGCACAATTTGTGGGTGAGATTTGAAGGAAATGGGCAAGATATGTGCATAGCTCTGCTAAGTGGAATGAGCAGGTTTTCCTTCGAAAATTGCATTTGAGGTGTGTTTTCCGGACAGGTAGAAGGCGCATTATGACATTCATTATCATGAACACAACCGGTGCTAGCTACATTTTTGGTTTGATGTGGCTAAACACCCAGTTGCCAACCAGAAATCTTCAGACGTTGAAAGGTACACGAACCATTCCAATCATAAATCCAAGAAAACAAATGCGAAAATTCATGCGATGCAAATTGGTTGTATATCAATGTCTAGAAAGGCAAACACCTTTTCACATTGTAGTTTCATCGGCAACGCCACGAGTTTTCGATGGGGACATGATCGGTTTGGAGTTCATTTTTATTCGCAACGCTCATAGGCTTCACAACGCTGGGACGGATACGTCTCCTCATTCCAGTTCCCTCTGACGTTGCCCTGGGTAGTTCCGTTCACCTGATGTAACCAACTTGACGCGTCGCATCGCATGTGCGCCAGTGGGAGATATCACGAACATATCCGATATTGGGCAGAAGAAATCTGCGCCAAGTATTCGCATATGGTAGGTAATTATAATTGAACTACGCAGTGTTCTCTAAATGCACACTCCGGCGCGATTCTTGGGAGCCCACCTCCTCAGGAGTGTGGGGGAAAATCAAAAGATAAAATATTCTTCGTTACTCAAACTGAAGTACACAAATTGCAAAATGTTGTATGTGTGACTGCAATAGTAAGAGCATACTGCATAGTTACAATTCCTTAACCCTATTATTTCAGGGGGCTTCTGAAGACCCCCACCACCACCACCCAGGTTCTTTCCTCGTCACTTCTGATCCCGCTATGTGGTTCTGAAGCTTCGCGAATTTTCATAAAGTTTTTGTTCCCGTAATATGACATAAAAGGTCTGATTTTGTTGAAAGGAGGTGGCTTCATGCAGAGATTCTGGAGGGCATGTCGGGTCAAGACTTTACGCTTGATGAGCTATCAACGCCAGTCAGTACATGCAATTTACCAGTTTAGTTAGGCACTAGTGGTTTCTAGCCCATACGATTGATGCAGAACACAAAATTTCGCATAATGTGCGTTACTAAATATATACATAAATGGCAGAGGCGATTTCAGGATGAGGACGTTAGAGATTTTATGGTAGGTTTCAAAATGAAAAAAGAGAATATCTGGGGCGCCATCAAATCATTGTTGATCTCTTGGGATTTTCAAACGTGAAAGAATGAAATAATTTTCGGCAGGCAGTTCAAAGTCAGCTTTAGTGGGAGATGCATCTATTTCAGGAATGTTCAGGTAAAGGACGTGGTTCATAGTAGTTAGACTGTCCCTGAGATCTCAGAAAGCCTGAAGTTTTACGGAGCGAAGACCGAGGATACATGATGAACGGGACTGTTGATACAACAGCACTTTCTCCAAAAGCATGAAGCCCGTTGCCATGGTTACCACACATGCCATTGGCACTCAATTTCTCGTGAAAAGAACAAACTGAAGGAAGTTCTTTAGACCCGCGGCTGCGGGTGACGATGTAACGTATTCTTAGGCGAAAGTAAAAGTTCAACATATGTGCTTCCCCTTAATGTATAATTGTACGCCCATTTGCTAATCTTTTAGGTGTTCGATGTCATTACCATGTTCTCTCAACCTTGAAACGGTGAAATGAATTTATTGTTTACCGCTATGCTGTACTTGCAATGTTACATAACATGTTGCAGTCTGCACCAGAAAGCCTGCGGGGTAAATTGATACAACATGCATCAACTTAATCAGCCTGCGTTAACATCACACTGCATCAGCGTTTTCTGGACCAGCAATGAAATAGAATAATCACAGAATTGCCGATTTGTATTAAGGTGTTTGCTAAAGCCCGGTTCACACTTGGAATTTCAGAGCGTCAAACATTCATAAAACGAACGGATATCGAACGTCAAGCAGAAGATAGACGTCGTAAAACGAGCGGAAATACACCGGGAATAACGCACGTTGTTTCCCCGAATGAAAACGTTCGTTTTACGGTTCCATGCGAATCAATTATGACGCCAATGAGACCATTCTGATTGGGCAAATTAATTTGTGAATATTTGTGAATAGTACACACTGGTAAATAAATATGTGAAAGGTATGCAAACCGGCTAATGTGTAATGAATGATAGTGGTTTTAGTCAAATCACGAATCTCTCCGTAGAAGAGCATACATTCTCTGTGATCCATTCATATTGCATCATTGTTCAACAAGTGATGTTGAATGCTGTGGTAGCCTCAGTTCAGCCTTGTTCAGTTCAACTGGATAGCACAAATTGCAGAATATTACATGCTTTACGTATTTTTGTTTTGTTTGGGCATGAAGACTCTCAACAAAAATAGTTGAAACAGCATGTGAAGTGGTCAACAAGTGGTAACTTTGATCAGTGCAAGATCATGCATGTAGGTAGACAGCATGCCAGGTATGCATACTTGGTGGGTGATCAATTACGAGTTCGGACTGAGCAAAAGAAGGACTTGGGTGTTGTGGGATATGCCAGACATAAAGATATAATGCAAAAGTGCAACATTGAGCCACATGGTCTCTTCTTGGTTGCGTTTTGTGGACACCATCAGCTAGTTGCCCATGCTGAACCACAAGTCCCAACGTACCGAACCATGAGTCTGCAGACAAAATAGATGGGTTAACTTTGCAGCCTACCTTGGGACATCAACTTAAGTGCACCTTGACATAGTGAGGACCAAAATTAACATGTACATATTTCAATATGCATATCATGCACACATCAGAAAAGATAGCATCTGTAGTTGGCACTGGACATGCACAACCAGTGCTTTTTGCTCTGAAAATTCCAATGAATTGGCATTTACAGCAATAGAAGTTATGAACATTTGCCGCCCTGGTAGCTCAGTTGGTTAGAGCGCTGGCCTGCACCGGTCTCCCCTGTATTGGCAACACAGGGTTCGAGTCGCTTCGTGCACTCGCATTTAGCCCCCGGCCGGGAGTGTCAGTTGGCAGCTGGCCCGATAAGGCCGGGGACGAGCTACCGGGCGGCCGTGTCGGTGCATTGGCGGCACGTTAAACTTTCGGTCTACATTCCGCCGTTGAACTGGAGCTCATGGATCGGGTGGTGGGGCCAGGGTTCACGCAACAAGCTCTGCTTAGCAATAGAACCCTGGCTCCTCAAGCCACCGCAGCAACAACTCGGATCAAATTTATAAAAACAAAAATTATTTATTTAAAACAAAACATGTTTTTCACCATCATGCATGGGATGGCAAGCACAACTTGGCACCTGGTAGTGCCAAGTTGTGCTTGGAGTGTTAGAAGTTGTCAAGGGTTTTTCATTGCTTATAATAGGCACTTAGAACTCACAGGACCAATTATTTTGAGCACCAACATTGAGCCACAATAGGCACTGGGCCAATTATTTTCTGCATGGCTATGTTCTTCAGAGATACTTGCAAGATTTTGTCAGGGCTGCATGCACAACCCCAAAATATTGCTTTCCACCTTTCCATCTTGGGTGAACAAGCATGTGTCTTCAGTGCTAATGAAGCACAAAACAAAACAACATTGCATGCAATTCCTCCTGAGACTATTTTCCAGTGCTACCTCTCTACCACGTGGTCAAGAGGTGTGTTAGGAAATGCGATATTCTATCCACAACGAAATCAATGATTCTCACCTGGTTATAGACAACCAACACAACTTCGAATATCTCACGGCCACGCAATGACGCCAACAGAACGTTAAACGCTGAATCGGCGTTGCAAAGATAAACTGAATCTATCTTTTGGACACCAGATTGACGTTTATTACCCGGTCTTGATATGCCCTGGTGCACACTGTGCGACGCTCCTGTCGCCATAAACGTTCGTAAGACGCAGTTTTGACGCGCGCCTGAAATACGTTCGATTGCCTATAGTGGGGTAAGTTGATGGACAGATAGATGTTTGGCTGTTTGAATGTGCGCGATGTTTGACTCTGTTGAAAAGCACAGAGGATGACACGGAAAAAAAGTTATTGGAGATGATGAAGGAAGGCTTAGGCTCAACATAGGTATGGGTATCTCCTCGCTATCCTTACAAAGTGATCAGCTATTTTGAGTTTCGTCAAATTTGCATCAACTAAAAACTATGTCTCCCCTATGTGCTGTGCACCGACTCAATGTGTCCGGAGAGAACCATCACCACACAGACTCACCCTCGACAATGACGGCGTCATCCGTCTCGAAGACGTGCTTCTGGACGGTGGCGGTGCCGGCCAGCGACACCACGCACGCCGCCACCAGCAAACGGCCGTCCATCGTGCTCGTGCAGCAGTGTTCACCGTGACGCTGGCGTGCGTCGACTGCCAGCTGACCGCCGGACCTGCCCGCCGCACAGTGAGCACACGCCGCCCCCTCCCCCAGGAGACGAGCTCATGCCTCGCCCCCGCACTCGGTCCGGCCCATGTCTCCATCTCTAACAAAGTAGCACAAATAGGTTAGTGGGTGAGTGGGGAGGGGGAGAGATTGTAGCTCCGCTCCGTGAGGGATAGGAAATTCTGCCGCGATGTGTTGCTTAATCCAAACACCAAGCTTGCTCCTGGAATGTTGTCTCCGACTCTTTCATCATCGTCATCATCACCATCATCATAGTATCGAAGAGGCAGATCCGTTCCACGGGCTTTGATCACCGGCCATCACCAACCACATCTGGTTGAAGCGTGATCGAGTCGGGAAGCAGTTAAGTAGGAGAGGTAATGCAGCTAATTGACATTGGGCCCGGGTTCGGCGTCGTATACACCACCGTGGTAGTTTGATAGCGGCCACCTGGCGAAAAGGAGATCATTAGCTGATCATGCACTCTGGCATATCCGCCCCATGGTAGACAGTCGTCCAGAAGCCGTCGAATATCGCCGCACGCACAGTCGTCATGCGTATGCGGACAGCTTCTGCATCCTGTCAAACAGACCCTCCCAACACAGCCTACCCTACCTCCCAACCCCTTACACAAACCTCATGTGCCGTCTCCACCCAGCCCCACCCCACCTTGCCGGGTAGACCAGCAGGCCGCTTCCCCCATCCCGTCATTTTTACGCCATCTAAGTGCATCATTCCCATTCTACAGCAGCAACAATTCGGACAAGGTTATTGTCCATCCATCAATCAACCCGTGTGAGACATGTTTTTTCTCCTGGTGATGAGGTAATTGATGTAGATAAAGTCACACTATGTTACTTTCAACTTAACCGAACTTAAGCAGTAAGTTAGTGGTCGTCATGAAGTTAACCTTTCATTGAATGTTGCTGTTGCTACCGTTGCTACCGAAAAGCCATAATTGTAAGATGATGTGAAATACATTAGGTTAACAGCAATCAACTACGCACTGTTTTTTGTTGTTGTTGCCAAACGTGAAAAGGAATTGGAATTGTATCTAGGAAGTGGTAATGCAATGTACAACAATGTTGGTAGGAAGTGATATAGCAACTTGCTTCCTACGATACGCAAACTGGATAGCTACATGGCTTCGACATTCACATACATGGCTTCGACCAAAATAATTCAAGACATAAAATGACACGCTTCAGTAGAAAGCAGCATATATATATGTCATGGATTAATACAATGAATCACCGATTGAATTGGTGGCTATCATGAGGATTATTACATCTATGAATTGGAAGTAATATGTTCGCTCATTATTGGAAACGCAATGAGCGCACAGCTTTCCTTGATGGTAGCATCAAGGAAAGATTGGCATTTATTCGCGGTGCCCCTTCTTTAGAATTTTAATTCTTCAGACCAAATCTGGTCTGAAGGTGCGCAACACAGATCAATTCCAATTTTCTTTGATGTTTTTAGAGGTTTTCTCAACAATGAGCAATGCATATATCCTTCAACTGATTAAAATGTCGCTTTTCCCCATGACGAAGTCTGGAGGCAGAAAATTAGGATGTTGGTAATTAAACAAAGCCATTTGACTGTGTGTTTGAATTTAACATAGGTAATATTCTGCATGTATGGACACATATTCGTAATGATCCAAAACATTATTTTGCGTCCACAAATGCACGTACAAAACAGCCAATGGCGTAGCTTGGAGCCTAAGTAGGGGTGGATGTCAATTGTTCTTTGTCGCTGGTCGTCCTTTGCAGTCGACACCACAAATACCCATTATTTTGTCCCTCATGCATAATTATAATACTTATCATAAGGAGTTTGACCAGGGAAGTTGCTAGGGATTGGTACTAGGAGGCAGGGGATCCGGGAGACCTGAAGTGGGTAGGCTATCGCAATAACTGGCCATTGGGAAATTATCCTGGCTCCGGCACTGCGCGACATTTCCATTTGCTTCTCCTGATCTGTGAAGTGTCACCCTCAGCGCGCCGGTCCTTGCAGTCATTGGGTGTGGTATTTCCTAAATATCGCTCGCGACCTCCTGGATCCGTATTGGGCGAGTCTTCCGATGGCAATGTAAATTATGCCCCCTGGACCAAATAGGTTACATGATCCCATTTTTGCCTTCCCATTGATCCCCTTTGGCATGCTTCCAGAGGCGCTACGAAGATGAAGTGGCAACGTCCCGACCCCCTTAGCAACCAAAAATACACGAAATCAAACAAGAAGTTAGGATTTTTTTCCCGGCAAAACTATAACTGTTCAGCGTATTTCTCGCGCCAAAAAGGTCTGCTTCATCACATTTTTGTTCTTCTCCTTAATAAAATTATGGCTGCAAGCTTGCATGCGTAGACTTCCAATAAGCATTGTCGTAGCAAGCAGCAGGGTAACATGCATTAGCAGTTCAATTCTAAATGATGATCCTCTGAACAGCAACATAATGAAAATATTCATATGTGCGTGCTATTCTCGAGTTCTCGCAAAAATCTTCCAGGCTTAAAAAAATCGTTTACGGTCTCGTCCCCCCAAAAAAAACGCACTGGCGCTTGACAAATCGCGATGGGACACAAAAATATGGCGCCGGGTGCCCAAAGAAGTCAGACAGAGATTCCGACCTTAAACAAAATCAGAAGAGATCCTCAAGAATCGCGTCGAGCGCAGAACACTGGCAACGTGTTCCCAGAACCACGCGCATGGGCCAGAAAAGTCGCTACGGAACCACGAAATTCGTGGTGGGGTTCCACGAATGTACGTCAGGAGCCAAAAAAAAACACAAAAAAACAAACAAATAAAGACAGCACAATAATAAGAACACAACTGAAGGCCGAAAAGGCACCGGATCCTCAAAGCGCACCATGTCTCATGCAAAGCAGGGCTATCGCAGGGCCTTCAAGCATGCGTTGCATCCCTAAATATACACACTGGAAAATCTGAATAAAAAACACCGTAGGCCCACAAAGAACATCGGGGCCATGAAAGCGCACGAGGGCTTCAAGAACAGGCTTGTCTCGCAGGAAGCTGCATGACTTAAAAATAACAAAAAAGCCGGGCACCAAACAGACACATCTGAGTGTTCGAACTCGCGCCTGTATCTAACAAAATTCATGGGTGCACGAAAATATAACAAACCCTAATAAGAGCCGGGGTCTTAAGAATGTGCCTGGAATGAAACAAAAATTTGCTGGAGCCCAAAAGCACATCAGTAGCAGAAAAAAACGCAACGGATCCAACAAAAGAACACCGAGCCAGAGCCTCGGTTCGGTAGCCAAGCTAGAAACATATATTACAAAAGAAATTAAGTGCATCAAAGCTCAGCGGGTATCCGTATTTCTTAACCACCAGAAAACGTGGGTAGAACAAAACTAATCATCGAATTTAATTCATTGAATTTTCCCAGCGAATCCAATGCGAAACATTCCATCGCGTAAAATATGGTGCAAGACAATCATGTCGTAGCAATTAGCAAATAGTAGGAGGCCTAGCAGACGCCTTAGATTCGCACGAAGTGTGGCGAACACGCCGAATGTACAAGGCGGAAGTGCATTCGCACAAACGTTGGCGTTGTGGCGACCGGGCGTTATGGACTAGAGTGTCTGAAATTGGAACCACCACTGGGGGAGGGGCTATTGCATGGAAGTTTTTATCCCCACCTTTATCGAGTATTTTCACAATTGTTTCCGGTAATGACTTCCCTTTGGCACGTGAATATACTACATGATCTCGACGTCTGCGATATTTACAACTCGGGTGTAAATTCAATAGCTCTAAGTCTCCATCTCAGAGCTCTGATTCAAACACATCTTTTTATAGGCACTACAAAATCCAGCACTCATATATGCATACTTAAATAGCAATTAAATAGCGATAAATATTCAAGTTTCAATAATGCGTCGTCATAGTCAAATTAGCGCTTCAGCTTTGATTAGCACAGATAGCTTCAGCTGCTTCATACAGACTTCACCAGGCCATCTCACGCATACAGGCATCCACGTCTTCATACAGCATCACAGCTTGACATATTATTTCAGTCTCTCGTAAACGTTAGTCACCTCATGACACATTATCTCCATCTCAAATCTCAAGTCCAGGTTCCGATATTCCAGGAGGTAACAGCGTTTCCATACGATCTCTAACTTTCATACTGACCGGTCTCCCAACCACGCTATCTTTCATATCACAAGATTACACCTTAAAAGTCACGCAACCATTTTCAGTCATTCCCCAGACATACCTGAAACAGTGAGCCCGGGCGGCTAGCCGGTGGCCAGCCGCCCTGCGGCGACCTGTTCGGGCGCAAGCCCCGACGTCCAGTGAGGGCGATCCGAGTATCTCACGCCGAGTATCTCCTGCCGTTTGCCGCGTGTCGGTGCCTGTGCGTTCACCCTGGAGTCGTTGTCGCTGTCTCAGCTGCGAGCCATCGTCTTCGGGATGAGCGGGTCGTCGGCCTGTGGCGGAGACGGCATCAGCATCCACATGTTCAGGGTGTACTTCGACTCGTTAGGTGGGGTGCTCCTGCATTTGGTCAATTCCAGCATTACCCAATCCGATGTTACTGATTCTTGGAAGCACTCCCTCGTCCATCCCATCTTCAAGTCCGGTGATCCCTGTAACCCTTCCAATTTCCGTCCTATCTTCATCGTCCCAGTCATTGCGAAGATTGTAGAGCGTGCCGTCCACCAGCAACTCTACAATTACCTGTCCGATAACCACCTCCTCTCTCAAACTCAGCACGGCTTCCGTCCTCGTCACTCGACGGAAACCGCTCTGACCTCCATATCTGACCAGATCCTATCCGCATGTGACCATGGAGAGGTGTCCCTTCTCTGCCTGCTGGATTTGAGCAAGTGCTTTGATGTGACAGATCACTCAAAACTCCTGTCAAAATTAAGTCTCCACAGCATCGATACTTCTTGGTTTTCGGCTTATCTTCAGAACCACACCCAGAGTGTCAGCCTTACTGACAGTCTGGGTGTCGTCCACAAATCTGCCCCGTTGCCCAACAGCATCGGCGTTTTTCAAGGATCATCTCTCGGACCTCTCCTCTGCGGTGTCTTCGCCAACGACCTCAGCCTGTTCGCCGAAGGTGCAGTAGTTGTTCAATACGCTGACGACACCCAAATTTTGGTCAGTGGTAAGAAATCTCAAATTCAAAATGTTGTCACTCATATGGAAACAGTTCTGGCCTCCCTCGATATCTGGTTTCGAGCAAATGAACTGAAGATTAACGTAGCTAAGACACAGCTGATGCTGTTGGGCAGCCCACAAAATCTGCGTGCCTTACCGGATGTCACAGTGAAATTTCGCGATCATAATCTACCCACCATTTCGGAATGCAAAAATCTCGGTATTATTTTCGATCGCTCTCTCAGCTGGGACTCGCACGTCTCAGAATTGACTCGGCGTTGTTTCGGAGTTCTGGGTGGTCTGTCGCATCTGAGGGGGCACCTTCCACCTGCCGTCATCTCCGCGCTGGTCAATGCTCTGATCTTCTCGCAGATCCGCTACTGTATTTCTGTGTATGGTAACGGAGGCAAAAAGAACCTATCTCGCATCCAAAAAATTATAAACTACTCGGCTAAGGTAATTTTCGGCCGCAAAAAGTTCGACCACGTTTCGGATCTGCTGAGGAGGCTGGGCTGGCTCAGCGCGGAGAACCTGGCGAGTTATCACACCCTTCGCCTCATACACAAGGTGCGTCTCCATGGTGAGCCAGAGTCACTGGCTCACGATCTCACCACCATGGCGGAGATTCGTGACCGGACCACCCGTCAAGACCACAACTTGTATGTCCCCCGGTCCCGCACCGAGATGGGGAAGAGACGCTTTAGTTCCAGAGCGCCACACATGTACAACTCACTGCCACCTGAGCTGACGCGACTTCGCGTGTCGATCTTTGGTCGCCACATACGGGAGTATCTACTTGACGTGCCACCCGTGCCGGACTGATAGACTGCTCGACTTGCTGTTATTCTATATATATATATTTTTTTTTTTTATAGTTTAACTTGTATTCTGTGATTTTGACCCTCTTTTTTACCTTTTGTGCTGTGTTGTTTTATCTATTTGACGCGATGTCGTAATAGCCACAAGTCAATTGTGGATGACCTCAATAAAGTCTGTCTGTCTGTCTGTCTGTCCGATCCATCTCAACGCTTGCCGGGCTAACCTCAGGGTCATTGCCCTTTGGCCCAATGCCAGGGTCACATCATCGTCACGCGGTTCTGTACGGTCGTGAACAATGCCCGCTCCCGGTGCACTGGACTGCACCTCGTATTACGCTGTCTATCTCAGAGACATTCCGAAGCTCAGAGTCGTCTCTGAACCTCAGCCGCCCCGCGAGAATCATGCTGACTCCGCGCGTATCGGCACCATCGCGCCACGGTCCGGCGTCACAGCGCCGGCCACACCACGTACCACTTCTGTCTGACACCAGACACGTCTGCCTCTGTCTGACCTCAGAGCCAGCTCCGGTCGGCCAACTCTACTGCTGGCGACAGCACACAACAATATCCAATAACTTGCTTACTTCAGCTGCACCGCGCTACACACAGGCAGCCGGCAGTTTCGGGGCGCTACAGTTCAACCTAGCAGTATCATTTATCCAGCAGTCATCCAATATTTCACGCCCTAATTCCATTCATAAATCATAGACATACATTCAAGGCACGTCTGCGATCACACATACCGACTGGACACACGTGACAGCATGCATTCACACTTTATATATCTGACGACTAATATTCACTTTTGACAGTCACAGGGCATGACAGACATCTGCCATGTCTGTCATCCAACATGTACACATTGCACTCGAAACACACCTGATATTACATATTCACTCTTCACCTTACGTACACATAACATTTACTTCTGACATTACACAGATGCCTGCATTCGAGAAACACATGCTATGCTGCCCCAGTGACAGGGCCTGTCACATCACAATCATACGACTGTAATCTCACTGTCAGGCATACTCACACACGTGCTCTGTTATACAGCTGTCATACTACTCATATACTCATACACCTGTCCTCTGTCATGTACACACACAAACACACGCACACATTTGCCCAGAGGGTTCTCAGAATAGGTTGTCACATATTGTACACCCATAACGGTCGCATCCAACCACTGGCATGTCAACATTAGTCAGACAGCGGCGGCTGACGGCGGCGGGGTGTCAGCTAAGCACCTTTCCCGGAGGAGAGGGGACATAATAGGCGCTGGCCTCGACGGCCCAGCCGGAGTACTTCCGACTTCGCAGCGAGACCGGTCGGCGCCGGGATGATTTCCTGTCGCGGTACCTGCCGTTACATGAGCGGGGGGGTGAGAGATGGTAGAGGTTGAATTTATGTGCTCCAAGTGTCCCCCACAGGAAGCTTTGCTACAATATGTCCGCGCCGAAAGTTGGCCTCCCCAAACAGGTGGGCTGAATCCACCAATAATGCTATATACTGACTAAGTATGATCGAGATAACCTACCCTGTGAAAACCACTGAGAGGAGGCGTTATCCACTAGTATTGCACATAGGTATGCGAGATGAGACCATCTCGCATGATCATGATCGCATGATCAGGACCTCAAACAAGCCTACGACACCATCAACATAACAACACTATTGCAACACCTACACAACATAGATATACAGGGCAGACTGCAACACTATCTTCACTTCTATCTTCTCAATCGCTCATTTCAAGTCAAAATTGGATCCCACATGTCGGACACAAAATTCCCCACAACCGGTCTCATGCAAGGTTCAGTACTAAGCCCTCTACTCTTTATTTTAGGTCTAAATTCAGTCATCCCAGACAACATTCCGGCCAAAATTGCAATATACGCTGATGATATAGTTAGATGGACATCACACGAAACACCACAAAACGCACTAGGAATACTACAAACCACATTAATAGAACTTCATAGCAAACTCGCCTCTCTAAACTTACACATTGCACCACACAAATCAAAATGCATGCTTTTCGGCTACCAAAAATACACAGACTTGCCACCACTAAAAGTAGACAACACTCCCATACCATTTGTCACCACAGTAAAATTTCTAGGCATCACTTTAGACCCTAAACTCACTTTCTGACCACATATTTTAGACATACAAAAACGCGCATCAAAAAGAATAAACATCCTCCGAGCACTATCCGGCACAAACTGTGGATCCGACAGAAACACACTCTTAGCTCTATACAAATCAATCATTCGGCCAACTTTGGACTACGGATCCCCACTTTTCGAAAATGCGCCTAAGTCAACCCTCAAAATTATAGATTCCATGCAACGCCAAGCTTTACTAATAGCCACAGGAGCATTCACCACTTCCCCTTCTTTCGCTCTCCACATCTATAACCACACACCAGAACTCAAGCACAGACGCACAGAAACACTCCTAAGATATCATTACAAAACACAACTCATCGCACAACACCCATGCACCCAGGCACTCAAAATCCGCACCAAACGCAGACACCAACTCATGAACACAACACGACTCAAAACTACAATAGGCTGCCGCATCCACCAACACGCAAATAGACTACACATCACACTCCCCACAGCAAAAGCACTCCCACCACCCACTGCATGCTGGAAACACCAAACACCCAAAACACACCTCCTCATAGACCAGCCAAAGCACATCTACACAGACGCAGAAATACACCAACACTTCCTCCACTTCAAAGCCCAAAATCCAAACCACAACATCATCTACACAGACGGGTCTAAATCACATACACAGCAGACGGGCACAGCGGCGGTGCTGTATCCCAACGCAACACCGCCGCGGGTCATCCTTCGTGCCCGTCTGCATGACACAGCATCCACATACACAGCAGAATTATATGCAATCTACTCGACATGCTGCACCATATACAACACCAAAATTGAGCACAACATCATAGCCATAGACTCAGAATCAGCATTACAGAGCATAACACCCCACACCACATACAAACACCCACCCGTACCCAAAATACTACAAATCCACAAAAAACTCACTATAACACAATGATCAACACTACTCTGGCTCCCAAGTCACACAAGCATACACGGCAACGAGCACGCAGACACCGAAGCCAGCATAGCCACAACACTACAACAAACCACACCCTGCCCACTTTCACAATCAGATTACTACCCCACAATACGCCAGGCAATCAACAAAGACATTCAACAAACATGGGACACAACAATCACACAACTCCACGAAATACACCCAAGCACGAACTCTTCCACTTCCTCTCTATCACACGCCTGATCCACGAACTATGATATAAAAAAGGGGGAAAAAAGGGGAAACAAAGAAGATATGTTTTTTTAAAAATCAACAAAATGGGGAAAAAAGAAAAGAAAAAAATGAAAAGATATGTTAAAAAAGAAAAACAGAAAATGAACAAAAGAGAAAAAGAAACAAAAAATTAACCCCACGTGACTTTTACTTACACTAACTGTTCTTGCAATGTTATTCAATACTGGCGATGACCCGACCCCAACCCCCCAACTACACCCCACCCCATGGCACCGACCGGACTGGGAAACTCTACATTTCTGCACCAGCTCAGCTTCGACTCCTACTTCATCTGCCTGCAAGACGTCTCAACTTCTACTACCTCTACGCGCCATTCTTCAAGTCACCTCAACTGTCTCACAACTCGCCTCTACAAGACAACTATAATCTTCCTCGCTTCCTCTCATCCACACCACATTACTCCTCATACCCTTTCACCCTTAACAAACAGCACCAAAATACTGACACCACAAACGCCCTCCGGAAACAGCCGACATCACCACACGGTGGCAGGCTGGCCAAACACAGACACACACACACAGATGAGATCAGCGATGAGGTTATAATGGCTCTCCAACCGGAGATCACAGCCAGGGGATCTCTCTTGGCTGTGATCAGCTAAGAGATCTCTCTTAAAACCAAAAAATACACTAGATAAGACGAGAAATGGTGAGATTTTCACGATGCCAAAAACCATAAACGCCAAAAAGAATTGTCGCACTTAGCGCACCGAAGGCTCTCTCTCTCTTTGTCATTGCCTTTTTAGATCCCCACCCCTCTGTACAAATTCTGGCTGTGTCACTGGCTCCAGCTCCCAAGATAACTGCCAAAACTAAGGAATCATTCATTTCTCGGATGCGAATACACATACAACCCAGTGGCGGATCTATAAATTTTAATAGAAATTTAACACTCCAGCCACTTGTCTGGAGGGTGCAATGTTCCTGGCGAGGTGCAATTTCCCAGAACGGATGCAATTTGTTCTTTGTGCTTTTTCTCGTCGTTTTTTGTTTGTCTTACAAAGTCCAGGCCAGAACTGCATTGAAGCGTATAGGAGGGTACCCAGGAGGGCCTCCTCTACTCAGGGGAGCGCCTTCAGCTAAAGTTGAACGGGAAGGAGTCGGGTGCAGTAGATCATCCTGGAGGGCTGCCTTTACCAGTCAGAGGGACGTTGCATTTTCGTGAGGGCGTGCACCCCCTACCAGGTGGGTTGATTTCTGAAAATTATTTGGGGGACAATACATGGAGGGAATTTGGTGAACCGAAATAGATTAGTGGCACATTCCATAGGGTCCCATGTTAAAAGTTCAAATTATTGGGGACAAAGCCAACATTTATGGAGTATTTCCCCCTCATAGCATATCAAACAACGCTCCTGCCATCAACCTCTCCCCACGCTTTGATCCACCCTTGACACAGCCAACACCAACATATCGCCACATTTCTTTTGTTGGGATCCAGTAGAACTGAATTGCAATACCTGTGATGTTTAAATAAGGGTGCAACACCTTCTAGTTGGTTGTCTGCATTATGCAGACGAAATGTATTTGATGCATTGCCTGGAAACAAACACATTAACGTAAAATGTACGAGATCTTCTTAAGGCTCCCATTCGCAATTTGTTGAAGACAAACCTGTCTTCTATATCTTTAAAAATCGAATTTGCTGTCAGAGAGTCTGACAGAAATAGACATACACGGTGAACCAGTTTCAAAAGAAAATTACTCATTCGGAGGGACTGCTGCTTTTCTGCCGGATGGGTTGGGTCGGTTGGGCCGGAAAATTAGCGTAATTATAGTAGAGTAATCTTTGTGTCTGACCAATTTATTGTATTTATTTACGATGGATAAACGAAAATTGTCGTAAGTACATGGATTTACGTTAATTGTGTTTCAAACCCAGGTGTTGGGGTATGCTGGTGGAATGAGCCCATGCGAAGTAATATTAAAATAAATGTTGTCCTCAGCTCCCCTTTGGGGTATCCTTCTTTTCCTGGGTGTATTTGCTGTGAATTAGATGGTTTGAAAATTCAGGTAAATTTACAGTAAGTTAAGTTCTTATTTCTTGGAAGTACTTTTTGTAACACAATGTTTGTGAATGCACTTAACATAATGTTGCCACTTATTTCCTCTGCAAATGTATGCTTTTTAGCTGGGAAGCAAAACATTGTCAAAAGTGGCTTGGATCTGGGTAATGTAGCATAAAAGTAATGTTTGAAGTAAGGAAGATATGTAAAATAACTTAACCTAGCCTAGCCTAAAATGTTATGAAAAGCAAATTCATTTATGGGAAATTTCCTAACAATTTCTTATTGAAACAGTCAACTGTTTAAAAAAAAAAATTTGGGAGCATAAATTTTTTATAAAAACAACTAGCCTATTTTAACAAAAGCCTAATCTAGCCTATTTTAACAAAACATATCCCCTTTGCTTCATGGAGGTAAAATGGGTGTAAGGTGGTTAAGCAAACATACGATATATAACACAATTCCCAGTTTGAGTATTCTGATTATGAATAGATGTCAGGAATGAGATGAAATCAGTGTTGAAGTATTGATTTTTCATTAGATGTGGAATGTCAAAGCAATTATAGCAGGATGCCAAAATTTGTCATGGAAGTGATGTTGCTGAACATGTTGTTCCAACACAATTTGGATCAGACAGCACACACATGTGCACCTTTTCCACTTGTTGTAAGATGCCTAATTTAGTGATAACTATTTCAATGCTAACTATGGAAAATACCTATGCTTGTCATTACCAACTGATATTGTATGACCATATGACAGGTAATGTTCATACCTGTAATTATGTTAAGAGATGTTCTCAATTGTGTTAGAGATGTAAGTGTATCATGATCTGCAATGGTCAGTATAAGGATGATGATGAACAAGATACTTAGCAGTGTTCATACCAAATTTTCTTCTTTTAAGTGAAGGTTGACAATTTTGTTTACACAATAAAAGGCCAAATCAACTAGATACTTGATGCTTATTCAAGGAATGTAAGGACAAATTATTAATGGACAAATTTAAAGACCTTGATGAGATCTCCTCAGCCTTCTATATTTGAGTGAAAACATTCAATTTCTTCAATCTTTCCTCATATGCCAGGTTGCTTATACCATTAACCATTTTTGTATCCCTCTTTTGTATTCTTTCTAAAAGCCAACAATATTTTTTTTTTTCATAGCTAGGAGACCAAGCTTGGATGCAGTATTCCAAACATGGTATGATATATGCACAGTAAAGCTTCCTGATGACTTCCTCACTTCTGTATGCTACATTCCTATGCATTGTCCCAAGCATTATCAGTGCTTTCTTCATGGCTCCCTTTGACTTCCTGTGCATAGTTGAGGCATGGGTTAATGCAAATATTTTTAGGAGATAACTTGCAAGAATTTGGCAAGGATAGGACATGGGATACTTGTGCATTGGAGGCAAGTAATCAACTACCATACTGTAGAAGATAGGGTACATGAAGGGAGTAGAATATTTGTGTTTAGACATCATTTTGAGGAATGGAATAATATTTAGGATTTGGGCATTCTATGGGCCAACAGACCAAAATGAATACACTGAGACCAGTTGCTGGAGGAAGAGATAAGTAGGAGAGGGTATGGGAAAACTGTATTGTTGTGGTACTTCAACATAGCAGGAGTGGCATGCAAAAACTAGATGTCTAAGCAAGTTATGATTTGTTTGTCACAGTACCATGGCTTGTTTTGATGACAAATTCTTTCAAATGATGCATGAATCTACAAGGAGAAATGAAATGTCTATCTTGGATCCTTCTATTTGAACTATACATTGATATCCTTTCACATGACATGCTTGTTTCAATACTTTTGTCCTTTCAAACCAACCTCAAAATGCTACCCTAAGCTGCTAATACAGCACATGAAAATCACATGGGGAAGGCAGCAATAGTCATGGATGACAAAAAGGTGTGGCACATGAAAGAGAACAGTATTTGGTCGCCTGTTCCACTCCGGAGCAGCATGATACACTCCGGTGTTATGTGTGACCCCAGGAGTCTGCACACCCCAGGATATGGAGGTAGATAGCAGTGGTAGAGGGCTAGCTTGTCAGCACTCCCCAATGGTGCTTGGTGTAGCACTCTTTGATGAGGTCTCCTTGTTGCGATGTGTCGCCATTAAAGTGAATGCAATGCTGGTGTGATGCCCTCTTGTCTCATTACTGTGGCAATTCTGTTGGCAACGATTTTATTCAGTGTGATTAAACTGATGCACAGTGGTGTCACCCCACACTGAGACATAATGAGCAGTATCAGGAAGTATGCAGATTCAAATAAGCAGACTATCTGTTTAGTGAATTGGTGACAGAAATGTTAGGGATGTAAAAATGTGTCCTTTTTGTATTGATTCTGGATACCATCTTTGCCAAGTAAGAGGCGAGTCCAAAATGACTGTGAAAGGTTCCATGAATTTTATCCTTTTTGCTATGTGTTGTTGATAATTAGGGAAAAAATAACATGGCTTTTTCAATGTTCTATCCTGTTGTAAACATGGTGGAATCAGTTTTGTGTAGGCTGTTTTTAGTGAATATACTGGAAACCAGGCATAATATTCACTGATGGAATGTTTCATGTGATTATTGAGTTTTTGCTAGAACTTTTTGTGTCATCAGCATAAGAGAGGAAGTGTCAGTGTGTCAACCATGGGGTGTCTCATGATAAGTATAGATAGAAGATGTTTGACAACCAATCCATGAGGGATTACATATTAAACCTGCAGAATCAGTGAGCATCACCTGAAACCTGCTTTTTCTATCTATGTAGAAGTAAGTGGAGCCAGTGCCTGACAGTTCCATACCACTGGTGCTTTAATTAGCTCTAATGTGTCATGGTCTGCGAGTCCTAAAACCAAAGTAGCCAACCAACCAACCATTGAGGTTTTGTCCTTGGGACGGTGAGATGTGACCTTCATCAATGGA
The DNA here is from genome assembly GCA_034440575.1 of Imbricaverruca yamaguchii. Classification (NCBI taxonomy): domain Eukaryota; kingdom Metazoa; phylum Arthropoda; class Thecostraca; family Neoverrucidae; genus Imbricaverruca; species Imbricaverruca yamaguchii. The sequence continues at coordinate 70,059 of JAOTOL010001324.1, forward strand.
CTATTTGGGTTTTCGAGCATGTTGACTACCTGATTATTTAGCGCCCATTATAAATATAGGTCCAATAGATGGATGCACCAGATGAACTGTAATTCGCTATCTTCCTTGTGCATGGTTTGTTCTGGGAACTATCTGGTGCGACGCTCGACACGGCCGTTGCGTGCGACGCTCCCTATCTATCTCCAGGGGGGTTTCTGCGATCAGACGCGACTGCAGACCGTGGAGCCGCGGTGACCGACTCGCGACCGTAGCGAGCAGCGTTAGCAGTTGTTTTGCCACGACCCACCCGCGATTCGGCTGACATTTATATCGTCACTCGGTGTACCTGGCCGTCGTTCGTCGTGCACGACGTCGCTCGGCGCCGCCTCCTGGCGATTCCGGAAGAGGTTGGCAGCACGCTGCTATGGGCGCGGCCATCTGCCGTCTATCGTCCGCCGAGTGGGCGGGGTTCGGTGGACCAGCACGTGGCCTGTCGGCGGGCCTGAGCTGCCTGCCTGACCGGGCAGAGGCGGCGTCAGGCCGTGGTGCGAGCACGCAGTCGTGCCTCGCACGGGCCTGGTCGGTGCCGTGCTCTGCGGAGACGCGGCCGTGCCGCGCTAGCAGCTCCGTGCTACGCGGGTCTGTCCACATGTCAGCACCGAGTATCGCAAGTCTAGGGTGTCGTCAGAAGTACGGTAGTTGTGGCCGGACGCGCGCCATCATCTGCGCCCGGATGGCTTCCGGTGACAGGACTCGTTCTGGCCGCCAGCCCGCCCCCTGTTCGTAATTACACACGTCTGCAGGAGTCTGTGACTCACATAATGGGGCGGAACCTGCGTGGTTTGCCTTCGTCATCGCTACCTCTTATTTCTTCTTGGTACCAAAACAAACATTGCGGTTGGTAACAGAAGGATAGATGAGTGCTGCATGACCGAAACAGTCGATGCGCCCCTATACCCAAATAACCAACCAACACAAGGATAGAAGTTTTCACATGCTTGCACATCTGGTGCTCTCATCCATGTTTTGATTTATGAAATGATGCTCGATGTGCTGCCATGACAGTTGTTTCGCATCATAGCCAAAATAACTAACAAACTGACTGTGTCATTAAATGTAGCTATAACGATAGCTTACTCAAAGTAATTAACAAAGCTATTTTGAAGGTTCTGTGTGCCATTTTTCATTTAATTAAAGCTATGGGAACAAGCAATTAGTTATCCAACTCCAGACAGGCTTAAATGAAATACTAACAATAATTCCACTGAACATGTTTACATTTCTGGACCGGTGAAATGTAGACATGAAATTACTCGACGGCTCAGTTGTCCACCGGAATGCCTAAGGGGTGACAAGGGTCATGATCCCTTTAAATAATTTCCCCAAGATAGAGAAAGTAAAAATCGTTTCTTTGATAGTGGTGTGTATGGATGTGGTGCACACTATCAGTTTATTAACTTTGAAGCTCATGGATCTAAAAAAATAATGTAATGGGACAAAGCTTTGTGGCTAAGCCCCGTGGTGTATTCCTGTACTATGTCTATTTTCATGTGGCATGTTTATTCCACTGATTAATCCAGTGGATACTTTTTGCAGCTCAGTGGCTCCTGTCCAATTGCAATTGGAATTTGAATGGCTGAATTTCTGGGATACCACGAAATAGTCATTGAATAGGAATTTACATTTGGTTCTCTCTTGTGATTGGACGTTGTGCAACAACGTCGTATTGTTTGTTTAAAGAGAGTGGTGTCGCGGTCGGTAAAGGGAAGCTAATATGTCAATTGTGGATAATGGGGATGATGCTCAAAGCCAACACCAAGTACATGGACAGGCAAAAGACAGTTCTTTCTTCTTGCCTTTGACCAATGGTGTTTCATGTTTTTTACCTTCATTTCATAACCTGACGATCCATAGAAGCCCGTTTTCCCATCTAGATTAGCTAACAACCCCAGTTCATTCCTTTGAATGTTATCTCCTTTTATTGGTACCATTTTTTATATGTGCATGCAGATTTTAAGGTGGTAAGAATCGCGAAGTATTGAATGGCTGAAAACGTCAAGTATAATGAAGTCATTAATGGGGATTTGTACTAAATATATTTTGTTCCATCTTTCCAAGTCCTTTGCATATTTTTCAAGCTCCACCTGATCCATATATTGGTGTTGTTGGATGATAGCTCCTTCGCTGAATTGTCGGCGTTTCGGTTTAGTAACCCAGGGGCCATGCTTCAATGTTGCTACATTATATAAAGCTATGATGTCAGACAATCATGGCTTTCCTGTTAAGTTGCAGGTCCTGGACAGTGCTGAAGAAAAAAGTTCTGTAGTGGCATCAAAGAAACCTTTTATTCTCGAGATAGATGCGAGTTAATTTAGCGAGTTAATTTGAATCTAAATCTAGGCATAAGCTGCAGCCTTTAGGATGGTTTCGACCAGGATGCAGGCACTAGAGGAAGAAATTAGGACCCTTAAGGCAGAGGTTTCCAAGCTCAAGGCTGCCCTTGTTGCACAGGGTAGGCAAGATAAAGCAACATGGGGTCACTCCGTAGCAGGGACATCATATGCCCAGGTGGTCGCAGGCCACCAGGTAGCTGAGGCTTCCCATACTGTGGAGGTGTCTGGGATCTCTCAAGAGGGGAGTGTTAATAGTGAACAGAGGAGGGGTAGTTCAGGTAGGTCCCAGAAGGGGAAGTGGCATGAGGTCAGGGGGTGGAGGATTTGGAGACGCGAACCTAAGGAAAGGGTCAGTGAGTGGCAGGTGGCAGGTGGTAGGAGCGGGAGGGAGTCTAGCCGACCGGCCCAGCGGGCAGGCATAGTAACAACAAATATGTTCCAGGCATTGGATGACTGCCCCCAGGATAGCAGTAGTAAGGAGTCAGTGCTGGTCATAGGAGACTCTCGTGTGCGACATTTAGAGCGGGTATTTTGTAAAGGTAGGAGGGACAGGAGGTGCATCACCAGGCCTGGTGCCAAGGTGAAGGACCTGGTACCTGCGGTGGCACAGGCCACCAGTGATCACCAGTTTAACAGAGTCATAGTGCATGTAGGGGTAAATAACATACGTCATACTAGGAGTGAGGAGCTTCTGCGGGAGTACAGGGCCCTTCTGGCCACCCTGAAGGGTACCAATAGAGTCATTGTAACAGCAATTTTGCCTAGGGCTAGAGCCTCCCCTGAGTGGAGCTCTAGGGCACTGGCAGCTAACGCCAGGGTAGGAAAGCTCTGCCATGAGCTAGGTTTTACATTTGTAGACGAGTGGAGCAGGTTTTATGCATCGTGGGACCTCTATCAGAGGGATGGCCTGCACTTTTCTGAGAAGGGGGTCCATGTGTTAGGCAAAGTATACGAGCATGTCCTTCAGGGAAACTAGGAAATGGGGTGGGGAGGGATGAAATTGCATTGCCAACTCAGGAGTATTCCAATAGTGTCAGCCAAGGCAATAGAACGTCAAAGTCTGCAAATAGGGACAGCAGCAACTCAAGGGGACATAGTTATAGTTCATCTAGTGATAAAAGAACTCCTCAATATGAAAAAGCCAAAGGTGGTTATGGAGCATTTGTTAAGTGTATGATGTTTGATACTCAGAGTATTCGATCCACATTTGATGAGTTCAAGTGTTATGTTGCTGAGGAGGAACCAGATTTTGTTTGCATTACGGAGGCATGGGTCAGTGAAGGGTATTTTGGAGATAACTTACAGGACTATGAGATCCAGGGATACAATATGTTTTCGTGTAATAGAGGTCCAGCAATGAAAGGGGGTGGGGTATTGCTCTATATGAATAGCTTATTCAGTTCTCAAAAAGTAGCAGGTGGGGATAAAAATGTGTCTGTGGAGTCCATTTGGCTTGATGTCACTGTGGGAAAAGGCAACAGCAATGCTCTTAGGATAGGAGCTTTCTACCGATCAGGAACCCTGCCACATTCTCAGCTTGGTTGACTCAGACTTGGTTCTAGACTTGACTGTAGGCGAAACTCTGGGAAAAAGTGACCATAACATAGTTAGATTCAAGGCACATGTAAGGGAAATTATCAAGGATAATTTGGTAAAGGTTCCAAATTTCAACAGAGCAGACTTTGACGGCATGAGAGCGGCTTTAAGTGCCATCAGATGGGAAGAAGAATTCTCCAATTTAAATGCCTGTGAAATGTGGGAAAAGTTAAAATCTTACTTGAAGGAAACTCAGATTAGACATGTCCCCCAAAAGCAAAGACACAAAAGAAGGGTAGGAAAGCCAGCATGGCTTACACCAGACTTGATAAAAGCAATTAAGGCTAAGAAAACTGCATTTAGAGTTTTTAAAGAAGCCTCAAATGTTGTTAATCTAAAGGCGTATCGAAAAGCTAGAGACATTGTGAAGCAAAAAACTAGAGCAGCAAAGCGAGCAAAAGAACTGGATTTAGCTAGAAACTGTATTGGGGACAGTAAAAAGTTCTTTAGTTTCTACAAGCTGAGTAAAGTTTCTAGCACAATTGGTCCACTGGAAGTAAACTGGACTACATTGGATGAGGATAGTGAGATGATTGAGGAGCTGAGCAAGCAGTTCAAATAAGTGTTTACATTGGAAGATATGATCAATCTGCCGACCGTACACCATAGTTCAGTGACATGGGATCTGACAAATGATGTTGATTTCATTGATAGTGATGTTGTTTACAATCATATCAGGAAAATAAAGCGAAATAAGGCAGCAGGACCTGATGAAATTTATGCTAGGGTGTTGCGGGAAACTGAAAAGGAACTGGCATTTCCACTTAGTATAATATTTTGTAGATCAGTTTCACATAATGAAATTCCAACCGATTGGAAAAGGGCAAATGTAGTTCCTGTTTTCAAGAAAGGAGAAAGAGGGTAAGTTGAAAACTATAGGCCAATAAGTCTCACATCCCTAGTCTGCAAGGTACTCGAATCAATTATCAAGGATAGAATAGTTAGTTATCTGGAAGGTAGCAGATTGATTCAAGATACTCAACATGGGTTTAGAAAAGGGCGATCGTGTCTCACAAACCTCTTGGACTTTTTTAACTTCGCCACAGAACAATTTGATCAGGGAAATCAGGTTGATGTAGCATATCATGACTTTAGTAAGGCCTTTGACAAGGTACCCCATAAACGGTTAATGATACAGCTTCAGTCCCATGGTATTGCAGGTAGCATCTTAAAATGGATAGAGTTGTGGCTTTCAGATAGACAGCAAAGAGTGATGCTAAATGGTACAAAGTCATCATGGCAAAATGTTCTTAGTGGAGTCCCCCAGGGGTCAATACTAGGGCCATTACTGTTCATTATATTTGTAAATAACATTGAAAGTGGCCTAAGCAGTAAAGTTTTGAAATTTGTGGATGATTTGAAGGTCTTTAGGGCAATAACAGGTCAGGATGAGCATATCTCGCTGCAAAAAGACTTAGACGAACTTGTGAAGTGGTCCGAAGAATGGCAAATGAAATTTAATTTTGATAAGTGCAAAATCATGCACGTAGGTAAGCAGCATATGAAGGCTCCATACTTGATGGGTGGCCAAGTGCTATCAGTGACTCAACAGGAGAAGGATTTAGGTGTTATTCTAAACACAAAACTGGGGGCATCAGAACAGACCAAGGAAGCCAGGAAGAAGGCAATGAGAATGCTCGGGGCAATAAATAGGAATGTATCATACGGAAGTGAGGAAGTGATCAGGAAGCTTTACTGTGTATACGTCAGGCCACATTTGGAATACTGCATCCAAGCTTGGTCTCCTAGCTATGAAAAAGATTGTTGGCTTTTTGAGAGAGTACAAAAGAGGGCTACAAAAATGGTTAATGGCATAAGCAACCTGCCATATGAGGAAAGATTGAAGAAATTGAATATGTTTTCACTTAGATATAGAAGGCTGAGAGGAGATCTCATCGAGGTCTTTAAATTTGTCTATGGTCTGGAGAGGGGATACCTTGGGGAAATGTTTGAATTTAACAGAAATGATGCAATTAGAGGTCATAAATTCAAAATTAAAGTTAACCACAGCAGAACAAGGTTAAGGCAAACTTTCTTCACCAACAGGGTAGTAGAACACTGGAACCAGCTGCCAAAAAAACATCGTCAGTAGCAGCACATTGAACATCTTTAAAACAGCATAGACAATCATTATAAGAATAGAGGGCTTGCTTTTCAGTATTACAGGGAGGGCTGGCTGATTAACATATTTGGTGGGCAACTGGTTCAGTGTACAGAGTGCAACCAAGAAGGGTCCTTGTGGCTCATAGTTGCACTAATCTTTCATCTCTTTATGCCATCCTTGTGGTGTTTGATGATTAGTTATACCATGCAACGTTGTAGCTTTTCGACTACTCTGTGTCAAGCTTTCTACCAGAACATCAAATGGTTCGTTACAAAACGTAGATACTGATCCAGTGTATCTGATTTGCTCCAGCACTCAAGGAGACTCCCTTTATCAACTATTGGGATTACCAAAGACGGCTACTCCCGAAGAGATCAAGAAGACATACCGAAAGCTTGCCCTGAAGTATCATCCAGACAAGAACCCAAATAATCCTGAAGCTGCAGAAAAGGTATTGTCGTCATCTGCTCTGGGAATATGTGAACGTTCTGTTTGACATGCTGTATGCTCCTAGGCTTCTCCATGTTGTTTTGCCATCTCATTCCTCTTTACTTTCGGATAGTATTGTCTATATCTATGTTTGAAAAGTTTTTTTTTTCTTGAATATCATGTCTGAAATCCGCCAACAATGTCACAGCCAACATGATTTAGCTTAATCACAATGTACTTACACAGTAGGTTAGAAAACAATTGTACTGTCCATGCACGGCTGTATTTACTATTTTTGAGCAGAAAGAACGACAGTGGCGGATGAAAGCTGAACGGTTTTTAGGCTTCCGTAATTGAGTGTCGGCTGAATCGTTGTGTCCTTGCCATTGCAAAAGTGGATATATAATATACGCCCACCAATTGCCACCTGATGTATCAATGTCTAGAGACAGAGATGTCGATATATATATATATAAGTATGACAATGATTCTTTAAATGATATTACACTGATACGTTCGGCAGATACCATCAAACCTGGAGTTTCCCACCAGTTCACTATTCGTGTACCTATGTTGGCGCCATTCTGAAGTTCACTATAGGGACAGGCCCCTGAAATTCACATTGAATCGTGCAGGTATGAAGGATGCAGTGCCACACCTTCCCAAATACCGGTGTGCATGCCCCCAGTTTAAGGAGATCAACAGAGCCCACTCCACGCTGAGCGACTCAGTGAAGCGCAACATCTACGACAACTATGGCTCGATGGGCCTGTACATAGCCGAACAATTCGGCGAGGAGAACGTCAACACCTACTTCCTGGTGACATCCGGCTGGTGTCGCGCACTCTTCATCTTCTGCGGCGTTATCACCGGCTGCTACCTGTGCTGCTGCTTCTGCTGCTGCTGCAACTTCTGCTGCGGCAAGTGTCGGCCGGCGCCGCCGGACGAAACCGGCGACTACCACAATCTGGACGTGAGTGGCTCCGCTGTCTGGCCGTGAATTGCATGGCAGACTGGTGGTGGGCTGTACAGCTGGAACGTGAGTTGTATGGCAGACTGGTGGTGGGCTGTACAGCTGGGACGTGGGTAGTATGGCAGACTGGTGGTGGACTGTACAGCTGAGACGTGAGTTGTATGGCAGACTGGTGGTGGGCTGTACAGCTGGGACGTGAGTTGTATGGCAGACTGATGGTGGGGTGTACAGCTGGGACATGGGTTGTATGGCAGACTGGTGGTGGGCTGTACAGCTGGGACGTGGGTAGTATGGCAGACTGGTGGTGGGCTGTACAGCTGGGACGTGGGTAGTATGGCAGACTGGTGGTGGCCTGTACAGCTGGGACGTGGGTAGTATGGCAGACTGGTGGTGGGCTGTACAGCTGGGACGTGGGTAGTATGGCAGACTGGTGGTGGGCTGTACAGCTGGGACGAGTATGGCAGACTGGTGGTGGGCTGTACAGCTGGGACGTGGGTAGTATGGCAGACTGGTGGTGGCCTGTACAGCTGGGACGTGGGTAGTATGGCAGACTGGTGGTGGGCTGTACAGCTGGGACGTGGGTAGTATGGCAGACTGGTGGTGGGCTGTACAGCTGGGACGTGAGTAGTATGGCAGACTGGTGGTGGGCTGTACAGCTGAGACGAGTATGGCAGACTGGTGGTGGGCTGTACAGATGGGACGTGGGTAGTATGGTAGACTGGTGGTGGGCTGTACAGCTGGGACGTGAGTTGTATGGCAGACTAGTGGTGGGCTGTACAGCTGGGACGTGGGTGTACAGCTGGTGGTGGGCTGTACAGCTGGGACGTGAGTTGTATGGCAGACTGGTGGTGGGCTGTACAGCTGGGACGTGGGTGTACAGCTGGTGGTGGGCTGTACAGCTGGGACGTGAGTTGTATGGCAGACTGGTGGTGGGCTGTACAGCTGGGACGTGGGTGTACAGCTGGTGGTGGGCTGTACAGCTGGGACGTGAGTTGTATGGCAGACTGGTGGTGGGCTGTACAGCTGGGACGTGGGTGTACAGCTGGTGGTGGGCTGTACAGCTGGGACGTGAGTTGTACGGCAGACTGGTGGTGGGCTGTACAGCTGGGACGTGGGTGTACAGCTGGTGGTGGGCTGTACAGCTGGGACGTGAGTTGTATGGCAGACTGGTGGTGGGCTGTACAGCTGGGACGTGGGTGTACAGCTGGTGGTGGGCTGTACAGCTGGGACGTGAGTTGTATGGCAGACTGGTGGTGGGCTGTACAGCTGGGACGTGGGTGTACAGCTGGTGGTGGGCTGTACAGCTGGGACGTGAGTTGTACGGCAGACTGGTGGTGGGCTGTACAGCTGGGACGTGGGTGTACAGCTGGTGGTGGGCTGTACAGCTGGGACGTGAGTTGTATGGCAGACTGGTGGTGGGCTGTACAGCTGGGACGTGGGTGTACAGCTGGTGGTGGGCTGTACAGCTGGGACGTGAGTTGTATGGCAGACTGGTGGTGGGCTGTACAGCTGGGACGTGGGTGTACAGCTGGTGGTGGGCTGTACAGCTGGGACGTGAGTTGTATGGCAGACTGGTGGTGGGCTGTACAGCTGGGACGTGGGTGTACAGTGGTGGTGGGCTGTACAGCTGGGACGTGAGTTGTTGGCAGACTGGTGGTGGGCTGTACAGCTGGGACGTGGGTGTACAGCTGGTGGTGGGCTGTACAGCTGGGACGTGAGTTGTATGGCAGACAGGTGGTGGGCTGTACAGCTGGGACGTGGGTGTACAGCTGTTGGTGGGCTGTACAGCTGGGACGTGAGTTGTATGGCAGACTGGTGGTGGGCTGTACAGCTGGGACGTGGGTGTACAGCTGGTGGTGGGCTGTACAGCTGGGACGTGAGTTGTATGGCAGACTGGTGGTGGGCTGTACAGCTGGGACGTGGGTGTACAGCTGGTGGTGGGCTGTACAGCTGGGACGTGAGTTGTATGGCAGACTGGTGGTGGGCTGTACAGCTGGGACGTGGGTGTACAGCTGTCCGTCCAGTGTTGGCTGTACAGCTGGGACGTGAGTTGTATGGCAGACTGGTGGTGGGCTGTACAGCTGGGACGTGGGTGTACAGCTGGTGGTGGGCTGTACAGCTGGGACGTGAGTTGTATGGCAGACTGGTGGTGGGCTGTACAGCTGGGACGTGGGTGTACAGCTGGTGGTGGGCTGTACAGCTGCCCACACCAGCCCACCGCCACCCCACCGCATGGCTGGCGGTGGGCTGTACAGCTGGGACGTGGGTTGTAGCATGGCTGGCGGTGGGCTGTACAGCTGGGACGTGGGTTGTAGCATGGCTGGTGGTGGGCTGTACAGCTGGGACGTGGGTTGTAGCATTGCTGGTGGTGGGCTGTACAGCTGGGACGTGGGTTGTAGCATGGCTGGTGGTGGGCTGTACAGCTGGGACGTGGGTAGTATGGCAGACTAGTGGTGGGCTGTACAGCTGGGACGTGGGTAGTATGGCAGACTAGTGGTGGGCTGTACAGCTGGGACGTGGGTTGTAGCATGGCTGGTGGTGGGCTGTACAGCTGGGACGTGGGTTGTAGCATGGCTGGTGGTGGGCTGTACAGCTGGGACGTGGGTAGTATGGCAGACTAGTGGTGGGCTGTACAGCTGGGACGTGGGTTGTAGCATGACTGGTGCCTACAGCATGCCCAGGGTGCGTGTCATGGCGCACAACCTCCACGTATGCTGGGCAAAATTCGGGCCATGGGTTATGCCAGGGCCTAGTTGGTTGGGAGTTTTCCTATAACTCAGACAGAGTTAACTTAATGGCTTTTCGCTTGGTGTGAGATGTTGAAACGAGCACATTGGGATGTCAAAATTTACCACGGAATTAGGGTCATTTAAAATGCTTTTGATGCATGAGACTCAAATTCGAGCTCATGGTGTAGGCACTTGATGATGTAGGCGGCTGATGTAGGTTCCAAGGTGTAGGATGTGGATACTTCTTGGATAAGGATGTTGATTGAGCATTGAGAAAGTGGTATATATCACACTATTTCACGAATAATGTATTACTGCTTAGACCGAAACTTTCTGATTATGCATCCAATCCACGAGCCAACCTAACCCAACCTAACGCAACCCACGAGCAAACCTAACCAAACCTAACACAACCCACGAGGCAGCCTAACCCAACCCACGAGCTAGCTCCTATCGGATATTTGAAGTTGTACCATGTTTGTGGCTTTCAACAAGTGAGATTCAGATGCCAAAACAGGTTCTAATTTAGCTCAATTTAGTGCACGCTCACTATCATGACAATACCAGGCACTCACAACCAGAGATTGAAAGCCAAATTCACGCTAGTAGTCGCACATTCACCTTGATTTAATGTAATGATGGAATCGCAATCTGTGTTATTTATATTGTGGATTATATAAGTTGGCGCAATTTCCCGGGCATTTGCGAACAAATCGAGAAACACTAATTAAATTAGAATAGTGGGATATTTGTCAAAAAACGTGTGTTGGCTATGCAGGTGCTAGAATCCTTGGCTGTGAGCTAAAGCAGGTCCCCACAGCCATTAGATCACTACAGGTCTCCACAGCCATTAGATCACTACAGGTCTCCACAGCCATTAGATCACTACAGGTCTCCACAGCCATTAGATCACTATAGGTCTCCACAGCCATTAGATCACTACAGGTCTCCACAGTCATTAGATCACTACAGGTCTCCACAGCCATTAGATCACTACAGGTCTCCACAGTCATTAGATCACTACAGGTCTCCACAGCCATTAGATCACTACAGGTCTCCACAGTCATTAGATCACTACAGGTCTCCACAGTCATTAGATCACTACAGGTCTCCACAGCCATTAGATCACTACAGGTCTCCACAGTCATTAGATCACTACAGGTCTCCACAGCCATTAGATCACTATAGGTCTCCACAGCCATTAGATCACTACAGGTCTCCACAGCCATTAGATCACTACAGGTCTCCACAGCCATTAGATCACTACAGGTCTCCACAGCCATTAGATCACTACAGGTCTCCACAGCCATTAGATCACTACAGGTTTCCACAGTTAAATACAACGAGAAATGGTTCTTAAATGCTCCTGGGTCTTAGACATTGCGTGAGAAGAAATGTACGATCTTCAATATACCAGGTGGTGCTGAGTTTACATCACAAGTAACGTTAAGTATTGTATTGTATTACTGTATTACTGTATAATGTATGATTATATTAAAGGTCGTATATTTCTTTTCACGCAAGGTTTCCACAGTTGTCTATTCATGCCATCCATTGTCGTCTTATGTCGCTTAGCTCGCCGCGCTACCATGTGGCAAATGTTTTCTGCGTGTAGCGTTTCATCACAGTATGATCAGTTCTGGCAAGGCAAGTTTTATTTGTGTTATCGCTAATGCTTTTCATGGCTGTGCTATGATGCATCACTCGGTTATGCTTCCTGCTGCGTCTCAACGCATTGCAGTGCTATCTGTCGGGTTTGTTGCTTTTTGATTTGCTGAACATTACATTTTGTTAACTACTTCTAAGATATGCCACTCATTCAACGGTTTTATCGTGGTCATTTATATCTATATGTGTTCCTGGGAAGAGGTGTGTGAGAGAAAGTGTTCGTGAGGACAAAGTTCCTATTGCATAAATGTACTTGCCATAATATCCTTATACAACTTTTCCCCATACGAGCTAAGGTTATTTTAGTTCATGCAATAATAAATGCTTACTTTTGTGAAATGTACTTCTTTTGATTTAGCACAAAAAGATATCGGCTGCCATTCTTGGATGTAATGTTGACATTTTTGCATGCACGTTGACTGTACCAGATATAATAGCTATGAAGTAACCGTAAAATGTCTGTTTTGTTTTCTTTTAACATCCAAATTTTCTCCTTGACAGATGTTTGTTTAACTGCTCCAAAGCAAGTATCCTTCACAGTGTATGCGGTCGTCATATGCTCTACACTGCTACAATGCTTTATATGTTTTCCAGTGTTGGGCGAAATCTTTCCGGATATTTCAGCTTGAAGCGATCACGGAGAGCCCCAATGAATGCTTCTTCGCCTATTGACTTTGATTCACCTCCATTGCTCTGACCAAGGCCCAGGGATGATGCAATTGGAATATACTGACGAGGAAAATTCTACCGGAACCTTGAGTCAAGTAAAAGTTATCGCTTAGCTTGCATTTGAAGATCGGCAGTTCTCTGTATTCATTTTCATATGCTCGATGTTGTGTTATCTGTGTTATTATGATGGCGTCTGCGTTGGCTTATCCCAGGTGATTGTGTGTAGTCTGGTGTGCTCGAGCGCGGCGACTGAGCCGATCTGTGTAGCTAGCGCCGGCCAGCGCCATCTACCCGCTCGTGACGCGCTTCACTGAGGTGCTGTCGGTTGTGTTTCGTTAGACCGATGGGCCCGAGGTGGTAGTCAGCCAGCCGTCTTCGTCCGGATTCCAACAGGTAGGTCGTGGCCGTGGCCTGCGCGCTCGCCGAGGCTTCCGAGCGTAGCTGATCATTGATGGATGACTGATGATGCATGATCACCATCTATGATCATTGGTTAGCATGCTGTGATGGTTGATTAGCGTCCACACTTGGTAATGCGAGGGTCGCGGTGGTTCGGTCCATAGGGCGTTCGACTCTTGATCGTGATATCGTGGGTTCGAATCCCATAATCTGCAAGATCGCCGAGTCCACCTTCGATCAATTGGCGTGAGATGTTGGTGATCCTGTGTGACCCAGCAGTAGAATGTGTCGTAAAAGAGCCCAAGGTTCTCGTCGCCCGGTAGTGCTGCTTATGTTTCCACCACGTTTTAGTGTATTTAGTATGTCGTTAATGAATGTGCGTGTTTAATCGTGCGCGATGGTTTTATCCGCCTAGCTAATGTTGCAACCGCAAATCTTGATCTCAGTACTGTGCAGTTATGCTAGCCTGATTCCTGTTCAAGGGGCGGATTTCGCCCTCCCCGCGCGATATATCTGAAGTATACCATCAGATAACCGCGCAATATAACGGAAATGCACCATGACATAACATATGACACCATGCGTGGGCGAGTCCAGACACCAGAAATGGAAGAACACGCCATATTTTAGTTTCGATAAGAATGGCATAATTTTATATTTCTGTGATCAATTCATACTTCCCGTGTGGTTTTGCTCCGCGATTGCATCTCCAAAGAGATAGCGACAGATACATGGTGTAGGAATTGATAGAGCATACATCAGATCTCTCGCTGACATCAGGACAATGTTTCGTTTGAGTGGTTAATGTTCATGTGAAGCTGTCTACAGGCCGTAAATGCTTTCAATAGAGGGATTGTGCACGAAAACTGTAGGTAAACGCTGAGTGAAAATGTGTATGTGAATTTCGGGTTTCCATGTATTTACACTCGGCTTAATGCATATAATATGTTGCACGCTCTATCTTTACCGCCTTGCAACTGCCTCTATCCGTAAATACACCATCAAAATTAAATTGCCAAAATGTATTCCTACATATAAGTCAAATTAAGCGTATTTAGGCGGCAACTTTCACAACAGTGCTGGTCATAGGAGACTCTCGTGTGCGACATTTAGAGCAGGTATTTTGTAAAGGTAGGAGGGACAGGAGGTGCATCACCAGGCCTGGTGCCAAGGTGAAGGACCTGGTACCTGCGGTGGCACAGGTCACCAGTGATCACCAGTTTAACAGTCATAGTGCATGTAGGGGTAAATAACATAGGTCATACTAGGAGTGAGGAGCTTCTGCGGGAGTACAGGGCCCTTCTGGCCACCCTGAAGGGTACCAATAGAGTCATTGTAACAGCAATTTTGCCTAGGGCTAGAGCCTCCCCTGAGTGGAGCTCTAGGGCACTGGCAGCTAACGCCAGGGTAGGAAAGCTCTGCCATGAGCTAGGTTTTACATTTGTAGACGAGTGGAGCAGGTTTTATGCATCGTGGGACCTCTATCAGAGGGATGGCCTGCACTTTTCTGAGAAGGGGGTCCATGTGTTAGGCAAAGTATACGAGCATGTCCTTCAGGGAAACTAGGAAATGGGGTGGGGAGGGATGAAATTGCATTGCCAACTCAGGAATATTCCAATAGTGTCAGCCAAGGCAATATAACCTCAAAGTCTGCAAATAGGGACAGCAGCAACTCAAGGGGACAGAGTTATAGTTCATCTAGTGATAAAAGAACTCGATATGTAAAAGCCAAAGGTGGTTATGGAGCATTTGTTAAGTGTATGATGTTTAATGCTCAGGGTATCCGTTCCAAATTTGATGAGTTCAAGTGTTATGTTGCTGAGGAGGAACCAGATTTTGTTTGCATTACGGAGGCATGGGTCAGTGAAGGGTATTTTGGAGATAACTTACAGAACTATGAGATCCAGGGATACAATATGTTTTCGTGCAATAGGGGTCCAGCAATGAAAGGGGGTGGTGTAATGCTCTATATGAATAGCTTATTCAGTTCTCAAAAAGTAGCAGGTGGGGATAAAAATGTGTCTGTGGAGTCCATTTGGCTTGATGTCACTGTGGGAAAAGGCAACAGCAATACTCTTAGGATAGGAGCTTTCTTCCGATCAGGAACCTTGCCACATTCTCAGCAACTGGTGCTTGACAAGGTGATTTGTGAGGAAATCAGTAGAAACTTAGAGAGAGGAAAGAGGAAACTAGAAAGAGGAAGTGCCTTATTATCGGTGACTTTAATCTAAAAGGTTATGAAAATGCTGGTGTTGGCTCCCCATCATGCAAAATGTTTAGGAAATGCCTTGAAGAGGACCTGTTCTTACACCAGTTTGTATCGGAACCTACCAGGTATGGTTCATTCTTGGACCTTGTATTCTCGGATTTAAGTGACTTGGTTCAAGACTTGACTGTAGGCGAAACTCTGGGAAAAAGTGACCATAACATAGTTAGATTCAAGGCACATGTAGGGGAAATTATCAAGGATAATTTGGTAAAGGTTCCAAATTTCAACAGAGCAGACGTTAACGGCATGAGAGCGGCTTTAAGTGCCATCAGATGGGAAGAAGAATTCTCCAATATAAATGCCTGTGAAATGTGGGAAAGGTTCAAATCTTACTTGAAGGAAACTCAGATTAGACATGTCCCCCAAAAGCAAAGACGCAAAAGAAGGGTAGGAAAGCCAGCATGGCTTACACCAGACGTGATAAAAGCAATGAAGGCAAATGATGTTGATTTCATTGATAGTGATGTTGTTTACAATCATATCAGGAAAATAAAGCCAAATAAGGCAGCAGGACCTGATGAAATTTATGCTAGGGTGTTGCGGGAAACTGAAAAAGAACTGGCATTTCCACTTAATATAATATTTTGTAGATCAGTTTCACATAATGAAATTCCAACCGATTGGAAAAGGGCAAATGTAGTTCCTATTTTCAAGAAAGGAGAAAGACGGAAAGTTGAAAACTATAGGCCAATAAGTCTCACATCCCTAGTCTGCAAGGTACTCGAATCAATTATCAAAGATAGAATAGTTAGTTATCTGGAAGGTAGCAGATTGATTCAAGATACTCAACATGGGTTTAGAAAAGGACGATCGTGTCTGACAAACCTCTTGGACTTTTTGAACTTCGCCACAGAACAATTTGATCAGGGAAATCAGGTTGATGTAGCATATCTTGATTTTAGTAAGGCCTTTGACAAGGTACCCCATAAACGGTTAATGATACAGCTTCAGTCCCATGGTATTGCAGGTAGCATCTTAAAATGGATAGAATTGTGGCTTTCAGATAGACAGCAAAGAGTGATGCTAAATGGTACAAAGTCATCATGGCAAAATGTTCTTAGTGGAGTCCCCCAGGGGTCAGTACTAGGGCCATTACTGTTCATTATATTTGTAAATAACATTGAAAGTGGCCTAAGCAGTAAAGTTGTGAAATTTGCGGATGATTTGAAGGTCTTTAGGGCAATAACAGGTCAGGATGAGCATATCTCGCTGCAAAAAGACTCTATGAAAAGACATTGCGACTGACGCGTATGGCGTTGTTCTTGTTGGGGGTGGGGGTACTATATAAGTGTTAAGTTGTCTTTTCATAGAGTTTTCCTCAATTTTTTATTGATTCTGGCAATGCAATGGACATGTTTTATTTCCGGAAAACCCGTATTTTTCAAGTATCACTAGTGATTTTTAATTCTAAGCACGATGGCGGCATTCATTTATTTCTAATAAGTCCTTAAAACACTTAAATATTTCACAAATCACTTCAGAATACCTGGCTTCGTGGTTGGTCAAAATACCTGTGACGTCCCGTATGTCGTGGGTAGCGAAGGTCGACTGCCAGGCATTCGATTTTGCGTATAGGACGTCGCTGAGTTTGGATTAATCGTTGACTGTTTTAGCTTAAATGTCATCCCACTGTCAGGTGATAATGGATCGCAGAAAACGCGGCTATTTTACATGCTTTGTGCCAAGGTGTAAAAATAAAACTTTTAGTAAGCCAGACACGATATGGATCGGCCTTCAGAGTTCAGGCAAGATGGGGAAGCTGTGGAGCGATGCTGCGCGCCGAGATAGTCCTCTGATCGCCGTATACCTAAGTATGATTGATCACACAAGCCTACACCTGTGTAGAGCGTCATGTCTTCCTACACCTATTGATAAATGATTGCATTAACTGCTACACCAGCACAATATATATCTTGCAAGAAGGCTCATTAAAATTACACAACATGCTTGACATTCCATAAACCAACAGAATGAGCCTGAAAACATGTACCACATTTAAAAGCAATAGGTTATGGCCAATGCACACATTTAATTTTCCATTTGATAGCAGTCCCTTCTAGTAATATCTCCACTGACATCAGCAAAACATGACAGCATTTGCATGAGGGATCTTACTCAATCTGTTCCATCACAATGATGATTAGAGGTCTTGACGTTTGCCAAAATATCATCAATGTGTGCGTACATTTCACCCACGTCCCCATGTAGGGAAGAGGGGGAGGGGTTCCGAACACCTAAGGCATGCAACAAAT
The DNA here is from genome assembly GCA_034440575.1 of Imbricaverruca yamaguchii. Classification (NCBI taxonomy): domain Eukaryota; kingdom Metazoa; phylum Arthropoda; class Thecostraca; family Neoverrucidae; genus Imbricaverruca; species Imbricaverruca yamaguchii. The sequence continues at coordinate 87,519 of JAOTOL010001324.1, forward strand.
AACTCTACTACTGCTTCTGTATGGCCGAACTAGTAATTGTGCTGTTTACTGAACACAAATATGAACAAGCTATCTCTATTCAAGCAATTCCTTTGGATACAAATCCTCAAAAGATGTGCAAAGAGGAACTTTAAAACAATCATTATTTTGTAGTGGTGTGTCATATCCTGGACATGACAATGTTGCACAGGATTGCTTCACGTAGCTGCTGTGGTGCAAGTTATTAGTAGCGACTAAAAATACGAATGGAATTGAAAAAGAAAATAATTGAGGTCACTTCCTTATAACTTTCCTAAGCTAACTGCCCTTGGAAGCCTAAAAATGGACCCGCAGGCTTCAATAGCTCAGTACACAAAGAATTTGTAGGGCTATGCAATCAGACCTTCATATTTCGGTAGAGAAAGGTCCATCATATATGAATGTTGCCATCTTTTTCTTATTTATGCACTGAACGTGACATGGGAGACGTTCAAATGTAGGTGTTGGGGAAGCAGAACATGCTCAGATGCCCCACCATTCCCCTGTTTCCTCATGTAGGCATTTGAACTATCATGTAATGAGAAATTAATGCCAAATAAATGAACTAAGCTCGTCATGATTTATCAATCAATTATCAAGTTATTACAGCATTGGGGTATAGCTTGCAGTGTACCATTATCTACCATGGAATGTCAGTTATCCCACTGGATTAAAAATACAAAATAAATTTGAAGGTATAAACAGCTCTTTCACTGGAGGGGAAGCCATGGTGTCCAGCTAAAGCATATATAATCTATGCCATGGCCCTTCCTATTATTGCACACATTTTACTCGAAAACATTGTACAAACATTTGATGTTTGTTCACACACCAAAATGCCCTGGATTTGAAGAGAAAGGTTAGCTGTTGCATTGTCACCATAATCTATTATATACCCTTTCGAGCTTCATATTTTCTTGAAAATTGTTCAGGTTAGTCCACAAGCACTCACCTTGTTCTCCATGACGCGACTTCATTGAAAAAGTTCGCGTAGAAATTCCCAACCTAGACTTCACTGCGCGTCTCTGGCTTGGCCGCTTCGAGGAACCCCACAGCTGACGTCATCAGCTGTGGGGGTTCTTAACTGAACTCATTTAATTAGGTAGGAAGTACACCTCATACGAACAAAATACTTCAGGGGACGAGTAGCCTTGGGGTAAGTTGCTCGTCTCATAATCAAAAGGTTGCGGGTTCGAGTCTCACTTGTCGCTACTCTTCGCCCGCGACCAATCGGCGTGAGAGATTGGCGACGCTACATGACTCAACGGTCGATGTGTCGTAAAACCAATAACCAACAAAATACTTCAGTTTTTATACGAAATATTGCATACGTTTTTTTTTGCAACAAAATCCCCATTACGAGAAACTTGTCCATTAGACATGATCACATGCAATTGTCACGAACCTGTGGGAGGTTTCAATATGGCAGGTATCTATGCTGATATTCATCATGTTCATAAACGTTTGGTAGTTTTGTTTTGCATATAAGCGATTGCATAAAAAATCCTCGCTGAATAATGTCCGAATTTATGTTCATGTATCACCACCAGGTTACATTGAATAGCAACTTCAAAATGATACGTGATGCTAAATGCTCCTTAACCGCTACTGAGGAATTCATTCGGTTGCAAAAGCAACTGCTTCAGAAAACTCCAACAAATGGCTTCAGCAATTTATTTGTTTCAGAGTGGATGAAAAATAGAGTTGCCTTTGTGACGCCTATGGGTACCTGTAAGCTTGTTCGCTCAACTTCACCATGCTTTTTGGCGACTTTTCAACACCAACCAACATGAAATGAACAATACAATGAATCCCTCAGTATGCTCCGCCCACCATGTGCCCAACAATCTCACCAGCTGACACTGACATCGGATGTCTGACCTCGCTAGCTGACACTGACATCGGATGTCTGACCTTGCCAGCCGACACTGACGTATGTTTGACATCGCCAGCCCACACTGACGTCGGATGTCTGACTTCACCAGCTGACAGTGACGTCGGATGTCTGACCTCGCCAGCCGACACTGACGTCGGATGTCTGACCTCGCCAGCCGACACTGATGTCGGATGTCTGACCTCGCTAGCTGACACTGACATCGGATGTCTGACCTCGCCAGCCGACACTGACGTCGGATGTCTGACCTCGCCACCCGACACTGACGTCGGATGTCTGACCTCGCTAGCTGACACTGACGTCGGATGTCTGACCTCGCCAGCCGACACTGACGTCGGATGTCTGACCTCGCTAGCTGACACTGACATCGGATGTCTGACCTCGCCAGCCGACACTGACGTCGGATGTCTGACCTCGCCAGCCGACACTGACGTCGGATGTCTGACCTCGCTAGCTGACACTGACGTCGGATGTCTGACCTCGCCAGCCGACACTGACGTCGGATGTCTGACCTCGCTAGCTGACACTGACGTCGGATGTCTGACCTCGCCAGCCGACACTGACGTCGGATGTCTGACCTCGCTAGCTGACACTGACGTCGGATGTCTGACCTCGCCAGCCGACACTGACGTCGGATGTCTGACCTCGCCAGCCGACACTGACGTCGAGCACCCGGCCGTGGAGCCAGGACCTCATCAAGTGACGGCAGCTCTCGGTGCCCGAGCTGGCCAAGTGTCCTATGACCGTGACCCATGCCGCCAGGGCGACGACGATCTTGACCTGGAGTCGGGTCAGAGTCCGACGGTAGACGGGGATCAGCCGGTGACCAATCAGCCGCAGGTATTCGCCATGCCGGCGCCACCTCCGCCGCCGCCGACCGGCCAGAGCCAAGCACACCAGTCAACCAACCCCAACAACCCATTCACGTCATCGGCGCCTCCGCCCACCGAGAGCACTGGCCTCAAGACGGCCGAGCAGACTACCTATACACCAGGTGGGTGGGATCAGGTCACGTCAAGCCACGATGGCAGACCACTCTCACACCAGGTGGCTAGGGTCAGCTGGGCAGACTACACACCAGGGAATAGGATCAGCCCAGGTCAGGTCAGATGGGCGGGCCATGTATCCGCCAGGTGGATGGGGTCGGGTCAGATCAGACGTACAGACCATCTGCACACTAGATGGGTATAGCCAGGTTGGGTCAAACGTTCGGACCATTTACACACCAAGCGGGTGGCATCAGGTTAGGTCAGATCGGCAGATCATCTACACACTAGGTGGGTATGGTCAGGTCAGGTCAGACGGGCGGACCATTCACGCACGAGATGGGTAGTATCAGATCTGACCAGATTGGTTGATGATCTGCACACTAGGTGGATGTGGTCAGGTTAGGTCGGATGGGCAAACGATTTATACCAGGTGAGTAGCGTCAGATCATATGTGCGAACCATTTACACATCGGGTGGATGGGATGAAGTCAGATGCACAGATTCCCAGATTCCCTCGCACAATTCCCAGGTGTAGTGAATATCGATATGCTGAATAACTAAATATCTTTGAATCCAATTTGCCTGAAACTTGTCAAGAGAGGTCTTGCGAGTCTTGCGAGTTGGGCTGCTGAGAAGAATGCTATGTTCATCTTCATACGCGGTAATCTGAGGGAGGATAATGCAACTCACCAAGGGAATGGGTGGCATAAAATTGTTCCACATGTGTAATTTTTTTTCAGTGGTATTGTGTGGAAAATTATCCATGGAAATGATAGGTAAGAGAGGAAAGTTATTTCTTCTTAGGTGTCACTTTCCATTAAAATTAGGAAGTCTTAAGGCGCTGCCGTGACATCTAAAGGCGAAGTAAGAAGGTCCGTGACAACTGAGGACGAGGGTGGGAGGTCCGTGACATCTGAGGACGAGGGTGGGAGGTCCGTGACATCTTAGGACGAGGGTGGGAGGTTCGTGACATCTGAGGACGAGGGTGGGAGGTTCGTGACATCTTAGGACGAGGGTGGGAGGTTCGTGACATCTGAGGACGAGGGTGGGAGGTTCGTGACATCTGAGGACGAGGGTGGGAGGTTCGTGACATCTGAGGACGAGGGTGGGAGGTTCGTGACATCTGAGGACGAGGGTGGGAGGTTCGTGACATCTGAGGACGAGGGTGGGAGGTTCGTGACATCTGAGGACGAGGGTGGGAGGTTCGTGACATCTTAGGACGAGGGTGGGAGGTTCGTGACATCTGAGGACGAGGGTGGGAGGTTCGTGACATCTGAGGACGAGGGTGGGAGGTTCGTGACAACTGAGGACGAGGGTGGGAGGTTCGTGACATCTTAGGACGATGGTGGGAGGTTCGTGACATCTGAGGACCAAGGTAGAAAGTTCGTGACATCTGAGGACCAAGGTAGAATGTCCGTGACAACTGAGGATGAGGGTGGGAGGTTCGTGACATCTGAGGACCAAGGTAGAATGTTCGTGACATCTGAGAACCAAGGTAGAAGGTCCGTGACATCTGAGGACAAAGGTAAAAGGTTCGTGACATCTGAGGACCAAGGTAGAAGGTCCGTGACAACTGAGGACCAAGGTAGAAGGTCCGTTATATCTGAGGACGAGGGTGGGAGGTCCGTGACAACTGAAGGCCAAGATAGAAGGTCCGTGACATCTGAAGACCAAGGTAGAAGGTCCGTGAAATCTGAGGACCAAGGTAGAAGGTCCGTGACAACTGGGGATGAGAGTGGGAGGTCCGTGACATCGGAGGACCAAGGTAGAAGGTCCGTGACATCTGATGAAGAGGGTGGGAGGTCCGTGACATCTGAGGACGAGGGTGGGAGGTTCGTGACATCTTAGGACGATGGTGGGAGGTTCGTGACATCTGAGGACCAAGGTAGAAAGTTCGTGACATCTGAGGACTAATGTAGAAGGTCCGTGACATCTGAGGACGAGGGTGCGAGTTCCGTGACATCTGAAGACGAGGGTGAGAGGTTCATGACATCTGAGGACGAAGGTAGAAGGTTCGTGACATCTGATGACGAGGGTGGGAGGTTCGTGACATCTGAAGACGAGGGTGGGAGGTTCGTGACATCTGAGGACCAAGGTAGAAGGTCCGTGAAACCTGAGGACGAGGGTGGGAAGCCCGTAAAATTTGAGACGATGGTGAAAGGTTAGTGACCTCTGACGATGAGAGTGGTATGTCCCCGACATTTGCGAACCAAGGTAGAGAGTCCGTGACATCTAAGAACTGTGGCGGGAAGTCCGCATCGGGGAAGACATGTCGACCAAACATGGCGAAGGATAAAATAAATCGTCATGTGCAGGCAAAGGAGGTAGGTAATATCCGACCATCGGTACCGTCCCGCAGACCGTATGTTGTGGGAGGCTGGTCGGCCACATTTTGAAACGGATGTGTAGGCATGATGTGTGGTTGGCAGTGCCTAATCACCACTGTAGCAGCCTGTGTCATCACTGCTGACTTTTGGCCAGGTGACCCACTACCCGTTTAGAAATGCGAGTACTGTCAGTATTAATTCTAGGTACGTTACAGCGCTCTGCAGTTGGGATGGCCACCAGCGGGGAAGGGCAATATGGAGACTGTACGCTTTTGATAATATGCGCTTTTGATTGGCCGAGCTGCTGCTTTACTATAGTTACGTCTGGTGCGTTGGACTTCACCAATTTTGTGTTTTGCTTTGCAGGCATGACTGGCTCCGGAGTTAAATCACACATCCCATAGCCTCTGAGCAGGCACTAGCCGCCATTGCCAGTGTAAGGCACGTTATTATTTTGAATTTTTGTGCTGTGCGATGGCTGTTTTATTGTTTCGAGGGCTTGTGCACGTCTTTCTTTGGTTGAAATGCCACAATTGGTGTTGATTGTGACAACTTACTGACCCATCTCTCTCAGTAAGACATGTTATTCCTGGTTTTTGTCAGCACGCGCACCAGAGAGGGGGTGGGGCAGAATCCGGCCACTTATGTTTTTCGACGATATCTCATGAGCGGGCACGAATATTGTAATGACATTTTGCAAGCTGATTATCACATTCCGTGCACATTTTTTTAAATCCGTTCGTAAATGTAGGAACTGCGAGAGTGCAAAGTCAACCGAGTGGCTACCGGCCGCCCGCCTGAGGTTCAAGGTCACAAATGTTTCGTCGACGCGGCGGCCGATTTCAACCTAATTTGACCATGAAGACATTAACTAATATCATCAAATTTATGTCTTAGGGAGCCGCAATCTCCCTTCCAAATTTTTCGTTCCTGCCCTGGTTAGTTTCCCAGTTCTTATGGGCGGAATCCACCCCACCCCTTCCGGTTTGTATTGCGACTCTGGCCCTGTGGTGCTCGTGTTAACATGCTTAGATATTTGATGCTTTATTGTGCTCTAATATTCTAGTAGTCGTTTCTCTTCGCCTTCTAATCCATTATATTTGCATGCTACTTTTCAGTCGATGCGCCCTTTAAACCCAAATAACAAACATGCCAATTTTCATCTATCTCACCAATCCTCCGAATTAACTGTTATGAACCTTCCTTCTTGGCTGCGTGGCGCACAAACGGCTTGCGTCCAAATCCAATCACAAAGTGCTGAAAATGGAAGAAATCATCTCGGAATTCCAGGATAAAGGTGAAAAAGTGCAACATACATTGTGAACGAGGAGCGCCGTTGGCGTGAAACAGTGGCCGTTGTCGAGAACAAAATATAGAAGGCAAATTTCATTGTTGCGCCCCAATGGCCGTAAATCAATCCCTGCGGTTCGTTCTGGCCGAAATTCGTTCATGAATACCCAGTCAGTGATCTAATGGACAGTTGTTTCTTAATGGTGTTATTTCCGGTGAGTTACACAGCAATTCCATCTACTATGGTTGTTGATGCTTTCATGTGCCGCGCGACTAAACCGTCTGTGATAGTGGGCTTGCGATGTTTGGAAATGACAGCTGTTTCTGTATGTCCTGCAGGCTACACGGGGCTTCAGTAATGGTGCGTTGTACGGCACTAGTTGCGATCGTCCACCTGCGGTCACCGTGTTTCGACTCGCCCGCCTCGTGCCCTCTGGACACTTATGCTGCAGGAGCGTGGGTTTCCTCCGGGTAATTGCTGCCTAATCCACATGGCTTTGTGGCGATTTGGACCTGATGGTCGCGTCATCTATAGATGACTACGCTTCAGATGGCAGCACTGTCGGGTGGCGCAACTCCAGAAGTCGCGAGGTGGTGGCGAAATCTGTCGAATTGTGAAGCGCCGTCCTGGTATGGGCCCGGTGAAGCGCTTGGCGACCGTGCGGCATATGCTAGCTAGCTAGAAAATGGTCGTCTTCTTCTGTGTAGTGTGATCACCGTCAATAACATCAGGTGCGGGCGCTCTTGTGACGGCTACTGCGGTGCTAGCCGGCAATGCCGAATGTGCCAGCCGCGCAACAGACGCCAAATGCACGGGTTTTCCAATCGTTCCTGTGACCGTGGTATTTGCGTATGGCTGTTAAAATGGACTGTAAAAACATGCAGCAATTTTCACTCAACTTCAGCATTCAATATAAATATTGAATGAGAGAATGAGTGCAGTTAAATGACATTGATTTTACCACTGCATTGATTCGTTCTCCATTTAGGCCAGAAGGTCTGCTTTATATTGTATCAGAAGCGGATGTTGGGCGTACCTTATGTAGCATTTGGGGAACACAATTAATCTTGTGATCGCTGTCCGTGTGATCTCTATCGGCCTGCCATTGACGTCCAATTGGCCTCGTAGTAATGACTCAGTCGTGGTGTACATGTTCTCTCATAGCAACTACGAAGCCGAGTTGTGCATGTTCTCCCGCACAGCATGATGCCGAACAGCTTGTGATAGTCAACTGGATGTGGCTGCGGGAGCCCCTCTGTCGACGCTGCCGGACGTCTCCGGACTCGGGGCATCCACGCGACCCGTCTTCTGCCGGCCGCCGTTTATTTATGATATGCTGTCTAGTGCGATGTTCTGTGGTTGGCATGCGCCTCACTAGAGAGCGCCAGAGTGTGTGCTGTAGCTGGGTCGGAACCGGGCCGTGATCGGGCAGTCAGTTCGAGCAGTTTCTTCTGTGGGGAACGCGGTCCCCAGCCGGCGCTGCCCGTCCTTCCTCGCTCTGGCTCGCCCGCATCAGCCTCCTCTCCGTCTGCCCGTCTTTCCTCGCTTCAGCTTGCCCGCATCAGTCGCCCTTCTCCGTCTTCCCGTCTGTCCTCTCTTCGGCTCGCCCACATCAGTCGCCCCTCTCCGTCTGCCCGTCTGTCCTCTTCGGCTCGCCCACATCAGTCGCCCTTCTCCGTCTTCCCGTCTGTCCTCTCTTTGGCTCGCCAACATCAGTCGCCCTTCTCCGTCTTCCCGTCTGTCCTCTCTTGGGCTCGCCCACATCAGTCTCCCCTCTCCGTCTGCCCGTCTGTCCTCTCTTCGGCTCGCCCACATCAGTCTCCCCTCTCCGTCTGCCCGTCTGTCCTCGCTTCGGCTCGCCAGCATCAGTCTCCCCTCTCCGTCTCCTCTCCCCGTCTCTCCTCGCTTCGGCTCGCCAGCATCAGTCTCCCCTCTCCGTCTCCTCTCCGTCTGTCCTCGCTTCGGCTCGCCAGCATCAGTCTCCCCGCTCCGTCTCCTCTCCGTCTGTCCTCTCTTCGGCTCGCCCACATCAGTCTCCCCTCTCCGTCTGCCCGTCTGTCCTCGTTTCGGCTCACCAGCATCAGTCTCCCCTCTCCGTCTCCTCTCCGTCTGTCCTCGCTTCGGCTCGCCAGCATCAGTCTCCCCTCTCCGTCTCCTCTCCGTCTGTCCTCGCTTCGGCTCGCCAGCATCAGTCTCCCCTCTCCGTCTCCTCTACGTCTGTCCTCGCTTCGGCTCGCCAGCATCAGTCTCCCCTCTCCGTCTCCTCTCCGTCTGTCCTCGCTTCGGCTCGCCAGCATCAGTCTCCCCTCTCCGTCTCCTCTCCGTCTGTCCTCGTTTCGGCTCACCAGCATCAGTCTCCCCTCTCCGTCTCCTCTCCGTCTGTCCTCGCTTCGGCTCGCCAGCATCAGTCTCCCCTCTCCGTCTCCTCTCCGTCTGTCCTCTCTTCGGCTCGCCCACATCAGTCTCCCCTCTCCGTCTGCCCGTCTGTCCTCGTTTCGGCCCACCAGCATCAGTCTCCCCTCTCCGTCTCCTCTCCGTCTGTCCTCGCTTCGGCTCGCCAGCATCAGTCTCCCCTCTCCGTCTCCTCTCCGTCTGTCCTCGCTTCGGCTCGCCAGCATCAGTCTCCCCTCTCCGTCTTCTCTACGTCTGTCCTCGCTTCGGCTCGCCAGCATCAGTCTCCCCTCTCCGTCTCCTCTCCGGCTGTCCTCGCTTCGGCTCGCCAGCATCAGTCTCCCCTCTCCGTCTCCTCTCCGTCTGTCCTCGTTTCGGCTCACCAGCATCAGTCTCCCCTCTCCGTCTCCTCTCCGTCTGTCCTCGCTTCGGCTCGCCAGCATCAGTCTCCCCTCTCCGTCTCCTCTCCGTCTGTCCGTCACGTGTCTGTGACTTATACTGGCCGCCTCGCTACTTTCTTCGTATCTAGCTAGCCCGGCCTGTCTGATCAGAACCCACATAGCTCAGTCTTGCGCGTCTGCGTGGATTGCTTCTGTGCCCATAAATGGCTCGCTCTTGTATTATCTCTACACAGATGGGTCCTGTGCGTTGGAGTAGGTATTGCTTCTGTACGTCTAAATGGCTCGCTCACGCACTTCTACACGGATCTGTTCTGCGCGTCGGCGTAGGTCGCCTGCGTCAGCTTGTGTTTGACCTCCCGGAAGCTGTTTTATATGTATGATACCTGTCCAGTTGCATGCAGACTACCGACGATTCGTGTCGGATGTTGTAGGCGGGGAGAATAGATGCTACTTACGAACTGAGGTGTTACAGGTGGGAACCCGAAGAGTTGTTTATCCAGCCTTTAGCACCCTCGCCATGGTATAGCTAGCTGCTGCCGATATCGCTATCGTCTGTCCACTGCCATTTCTAAAGACACTAGATGATGTTGGCCACTCATCTAAGCTTAACTCGTACCACACCACGCTATCAACCAGGCATGTGCACGTCTGTGCCAATACCTATTCGTGAGCCAGTCAGAATGCCGGTTTTTCACCCATGAACATCCGATATACAAGGAGACTTGCTTTTTCTTCTTGAAGCGCATTTCGCCATTACGCATCTCCAATACATGATTTTGTATTTCATACCAAGTTCTACACGCGATTTCCGTTCAGAGCGAAATGCCCAACACGTCTGAAAAAAATAATCGCGTGACGTCCCCGATACTTCTTTGCCTTGCCTCATTGTTTCTAGTTAGGTTACATTAAATTATCTGGTGCATTATTTGAATTATCAACCAGTAGTTATCATGCCGACCACAAGCCATTGTATTTATGTCAACGTATGTTGTGGACGTCGTCCCTGCTCTTCTACGTTGTACGTTATTCTCTGTACCTCTGACGTGTCACTGACCGGACCACCATCTGCAGAAGGTGCCAACTGTTGTAAGCTGGCTCCGCGAATACGCCAGTGCCAGTGGAGTGGTGCCGTGATGGCACCGCGACATTGTTGGTGGCATGCGACACGACAGTGCTAGTGTCATACAACACGACAGTGCTGGGTGTCGTTTGACACTATATCTGTATCGGTATCGGTAATCTGTCAGCGGGTCGATCACACGTCAATCGTGCACGGATGTGGTCCAGCTGCAGGAGAACCAATATATTCACGTCTGGGTGGCGGGTGTGTGCGCAACAAATGAGACTTCAGTAAATCATGTCCATTTCATTATGTGTGCTTCGTGGCGTTTCGTGAGGCTGATGGCGTGAGGGTAATTGGCGGAGGTCTTTGGGAGTCTGGGGAGTGCCGGAGTATGGATATTTTGTTCTTGTTTGTACCTAAGTTTTGGTCTCTAGCACTTTCCGGGCCTATATGAAGTATCTGACGAGTCGCGATGCAAGAGTGCACGGGTAAAGTGCAAAGCCTCCCCCCACTCCAGTTTCTTTCCGCACATTGGTGATTCAGACCCGCTCGGTGTGCGTTGGTCACCAATACATGTGGTGCACACTCCGACAGCGCAGCCCTTGTCCCCTGTTTTATCTGAGACCGGGCAATGGCCAGTAGCACAAACTAAGTGCAAGCAAAATGCAAAATGTATAGATTACAAAGCCATCGGAATCCTTGGACTTCCTGGCTGCATTTATAGACGACTAGACCTACATGCTTAACACGCGCACGTCCGGGGGCAGATATCTGCCCCCTGCGGTTTTTCCTAATTTGACGCCATACTAATCGGGTTAGCAAGGCCAAGCCTCGTATAGCTGCTCATTGGTCTTTTCCGCATATCCTCATTCATTTTAACCCTAGGTCATCTCAGGTCAGGTCACCAGGTCAGGCGAAGCGACCCAACGTCCCTCGGAGTGGCATAACTTCCACAATAATTGGGCGATTGATATCAAACTTATAGCACGTCATGATCTTATCAGGGACCATCACATATATATTTTCTTTTTTTCGTAGCATTGACCTGAATGTCAGGTCACGGCCATGGCTTCCCCCATTATAGGGATATGGTAAAATATACAAATGTTTCCTGGTTACATATTTGCTTTCGGAATGACATCAAAGCGGTTGTGGCGTGTAGTTGGAAGCTATGCTCAATGTTACCACTGGCATTTTTGCGCTCAGTGACCTCACCAAGGTCATCTGAGGTCACCTGAGATCACCAGCACATTTCTGCGCATTATATCGCACTGTATTGAGCGATGAGGCTGAAATTGCCGGCATTATGCTTGTATCGCCAAGACGTGTCGATTGGTACATTACATGCCCTCCCTCGGCTACTTCATGATCTTGACCTGAGGTCATAGTTCCGGCTGACCTGATCTATAATGACACCGCCTACTGTCGGTAGCACAATTAAAAGACTGTCGAATAGCGTTAGCCGTTTGTTTCTATCTGTTACAGGTCCTGAGATATGTGTCAATATCTGAGTCCCATCCGGTCTGGTCGAAGTTGACTTATGATGACCCAGTGACCTGCAGGACCTGCAGGATGACCCAGTGACCTGTGAATATTGACCTGAGCGAAACAAAATTACAGAAACACTTTCGATAGAGCCTGTCACCAGCTATCCAACGCCGTTTTCAGTTTGTCGCTAGCTAGCATAGTTCTAAAAATATCTGGTTTTTAATAAGGGGGCAGACATCTGCCCTCCGGACATGCGAAGCTGGCGCGGACCGCCGGACGTGCGAGTGTTAATGGAAATTAGCTGCCTAAGCTTTATCATACAGCAGTATTTGACTACGCATCGTTTCGGTAAACTAATACGCATTTCAAGTCACCTGGCGCCGTTTTTGCATACATTTTGTGAACTGCACTTTACATCAATGACGTACTTGGAAATGGAAAGTTCTAACACTGCCGAAACTTTTATTCCTTTCATTTTTTAAAGAAAAAAAACTACATGTAATTGATTCGCCATTGAAACGACTCCTGGTCCCATGTTTAAGTCACTCGCCAGCAATCGGCAATCTCCGCCCACGAATGAACGAATGGTACTCGAACACCATTGACCGGACTCGGGTCACTGGCATTGCCGACGGGCATTGAGCTGGTCGTAAAGCCTGAGAGTGGCTTGCCTCTGACGTTGCTGCTAGCTTCTGTCATGAAAACGATCCAGTCTCGCTCAATTTAGTTATGGGCGCAAATTGACCTAAGATGTCGACGCGCCCCTGAACTCCAATCCACCACACCAGTCTCGCCTTTGAACATTGCGTTTTAGTAACAAGTACCTTCCTTCAATATTAGAGCAGCATTCATGAACCCTAATAATATATGTTCCGGTTGTGTGAAATGGCTATTGCCAACACATCGCTCGTGCAAGTTGCTTATATTTGAAGTTATTCCCTCCTCTCCGAAAGAAAAACAGCGACAAAAAGCTTGCAGTTGAACGACACGGTGGTTAATTTTCGGCCGGTGTGTTGTTACGGATGACTTCTTTGGGATATGGAGGGCTAGGAAGAAGTAACGTGAGTACTTGGTTGAAACACTGAGTTTATTTTTATTGTTGCATCCACTGTAAGGGGTCCAAATCACTGTTACGGACCAAGAATTGTTTGGGATTCCAGGAACTGATCGATGGCAAATGATACAGCTGCAAACATTATGATAGTTTCAGCCAGTGGCGCACATAGTATTTGCGACAAGGGGAGGAGATGGCATGCTGATTTGGTGGTGGGTACCTATGCCCACTTTGCCCATTTGAAAAGTGTCACGGATTTCGTCCATTTTTTTTCGAAGACTAACTTCGTCAAAGCAATTCGTGACAGCTCAATCTTCCCGTGGAGGGGGCTCAGCATTCCACCATTGTTCATAAGTCACTAAATGTCAACCCTTCCTACCTGTTCAATTTTTTTCCCCGCCTTACTATTCTTTTCCTACCCCCGGATGTTTTAGCCCCTGGGCGACATGTCCGGGCCCAACGGGAATTATGATTCAACGCGGGTGTTTAGCCCCAATGCAATTTTGGGTCTCACTCGGTACGACATTTCTAAGTCCCGCCGTATTTATTCGGGCCCTCGACGTAAATTTTTTGGCACACCAACTAAATTTTTTTGCGGGGGCTTCGGCGCTAATTATTTTAGCCACGGCGCAAATCTCGGAGCCCGTGGTACTTCGTTGAGGCTCCAAAGCAAATTGTTGGAGTGCGACGGAGATTTGGGGGCCGATGCGCATTTTTTAGCCCCTGAACGATTCTTGGGGACCATCATCCCTCGGGGGGGAAATCTGTTCCCTTTATGAGCACCTTCTTTTCCCTTACCCCTTTAGAGGAGGGACCGGTCACCTTGGATGCGCCTCTGATTGTGATAGCATGCATTCATATCCTATTTGACTAGTAGGTCCTCCAAAAAAAACACTGCCACATTACTGTTTCTGGAATATGCATATTCAAATGTTTTTCTTTGCAAGTCGTCCACTTTCTTCGTGCTGGTTCAACTGAAGTTGTCGAGGCAGGAGAAGCCACACGTAAATGCGTACGATTGTATAACCTAATCTAGCCTATAACCTAACCTCGCGGACTTCATATCCGCGAGATAATAATGTTCCAATCGGGAGTGGGCCCAGGAATTGTCATGGGGACAATTGTCTGGAAAAATGCAGTTTCTTTAGAGTGGCGCATTTTCCTTTCTAAGGGGCGCCTCTGGCAGAAAAAAAAATCGAGAGGTCCACTCGAACCATTTTCGAAGGAACTCCTTTCCCCGGCAAGAGGGGAGCAACGGCAGCTTCCATTGGGTGGGGTTGGAGTTGTGCATGCCCCAGTGCCACTCCTGTATCCGTTCCTTGTTGTACTGCATCAATATATTTCCCCGTAAAACAGAAGAAAAACATGGAAAGGTTCAGGTAGGTCCATATTTACGAAGTAAAACCATCCCCTTAATATTTTCTGTTTTCCTGTTACAAGAAAGTAGCGTTTGATGTAATTACAGGATTGCTCTATGGTGATTGTAAAATCTAGTCCAGCAAATACGACAAAATATTAGGTGCACATAGGCACTTGATTCACCTCAGCAGTGAAACTTGATATTTGTGGTGGAAACCCACCCGCCCTAAGTTTACGATTTAACAACGGCTATTCTGGAAACCGGACCTTAAAATGAAGTGGCCGAAATCCGGAAACTTTTTGTGTGTGTGTGTGATTTAGAGGATGGGGTTGGGGAGGGAATCACTCCATCCTGCCCAGATTTCCCGAGCCCCTGGTTTGTCCCCCTCCAATTTAAAAACCGTGGCTACGTCCATGTTGCTCATAATATACTGTCAGACTGAGATAAAATTATACTTCAGCCGCAGCGCTTTGCCTTCATGCTACTCAAGTCACGGACTCCGACCAGAGTGGAGTGAATTGAAGTATTTTTGTCTTCAAATTTTATATGCTAGGAACAACTGTTGGAGAAGTAGTCCCATGCCATTGAAACACTACGTACAGAATGTCAGTCCAGTCTGAGAACATCTACTACGGACGCCTGGACGATGAACAGACCTCTGCCTTGCGCTCCCGTCGTCGGAGACTGCGGCGACTCGTGACGTCAGGCTTGCGGCCGGAACATGCCACCAGGCGGCACACGGACGTCGGGCTGGCGGCCAGTACATACCACCGGGCGGCGACTCGTGACGTCAGGCTTGCGGCCGGAACATGCTACCAGGCGGCACACGGACGTCGGGCTGGTGGCCAGTACATACCACCAGGCGGCGACTCGTGACGTCAGGCTTGCGGCCGGAACATGCCATCAAGCGGCACACGGACGTCGGGCTGGTGGCCAGTACGTACCACCAGGCGGCGAGTCGTGACGTCAGGTTGGCGGCCAGTACGTACCACCAGGCGGCGACTCGTGACGTCAGGTTGGCGGCCGGTACGCGTTGTTTTTTCCCCCAATACGCGGAAGCTACAGGGCACATTTGATTGGTTGATGGGCCTGAGGCGTGACGTCATCATCTCTGGTACCCAGAGTGCATCGTCTGTTAGCTCCATTCGTCGCGTCGGCGAAAATTTGAATGGTTTTGAAGTGGCATGGTTAGGTTCGGTTTGGCTATGATACATAAGTGAAATATTTTGTAGCGATTAGTGTTTTTTCTTCAAAGGATAAAATATCCCAGGCTTGCTAGCCGACGGCTTACAAGTGTTCGTCAAGCAGATATGAACAAAAAAGTACACCTTTCTCGGATAAAATGGAATATTTCAATCCAAGATTGCATCTAAGTCCGATTTTAGCAACACGGAATGTTGTATCCTTTTGAAAAACATAGGTACTTACATCATCTGTGTCTACCTCACGCGGTGTACCCACGTGCAAGAGTAAAAGATCGCCGGTTCAGGTTAGGGTTGCTGGAACAATTACACTGGCTTCTTCCAAGTCTCTTTCTATCACAATTCAGTCCCTTAAAGCTTCAAGGGAACTCAGACCATACGCATCCCTTGCTAAACGAGACGAATTCAAATTTCCGCCAACGCGACGAATGGAGCTAACAGATGATGCACTCTGGGTACTAAAGATAATGTCGTCACGCCGCAGGCCCATCAACCAATCAAATGCACTTAGCTTCCGCGTATTTGGAAAAAAAATACCACACGGCCGGTACATACCACCAGGCGGCACACGGACATCAGGTTGGCGGCCGGTACATACCACCGGGCGGTACACGGACATCAGGCTGACGGCCGGTACATACCACCGGGCGGTACACGGACATCAGGCTGATGGCCGGTACATACCACCGTGCGGTACACGGATATCAGGCTGACGGCCGGTACATACCACCGTGCGGTACACGGACATCAGGCTGATGGCCGGTACATACCACCGTGCGGTACACGGATATCAGGCTGACGGCCGGTACATACCACCGTGCGGTACACGGACATCAGGCTGACGGCCGGTACATACCACCGGGCGGTACACGGACATCAGGCTGACGGCCGGTACATACCACCGTGCGGTACACGGACATCAGGCTGATGGCCGGTACATACCACCGTGCGGTACACGGATATCAGGCTGACGGCCGGTACATACCACCGTGCGGTACACGGACATCAGGCTGACGGCCGGTACATACCACCGTGCGGTACACGGACATCAGGCTGATGGCCGGTACATTCCACCGTGCGGTACACGGACATCAGGCTGACGGCCGGTACATACCACCGTGCGGTACACGGACATCAGGCTGATGGCCGGTACATTCCACCGTGCGGTACACGGACATCAGGCTGACGGCCGGTACATACCACCGTGCGGTACACGGACATCAGGCTGATGGCCGGTACATTCCACCGTGCGGTACACGGACATCAGGCTGACGGCCGGTACATACCACCGTGTGGTACACGGACATCAGGTTGGCAGCCGGTACATTCCACCAGGCGGCACGCGGACGGCGACCAGAGGCGCTTGTTACCCCCCGATGAGGCCTGTCTAAATAGGTTTGTGGCTATCTAGGACACATTAAAGTTTAGTAAAACGTCTTCCTGATTTGGTTGCACAATCTTGGAGAGCTTCAGCGAAATTGGCGGACAGTATGTCACCGTCACCGAGCTTCCTGTAACAATTTTTGCTTGGATCCCGGCAGATCGACATCGACCAAATTGTGCCCAGATTTGATTCAAGTCAAGGGCGGCGGAACGTATCGCAGCAAAGGGGAGGGGAGGAGGTGCTGTACTCAGTCATCCATTTAATCTGTACTGGCTCTGACTGGCGTTGGCGATTTGTTGTGACTCAAGCGTCAATTTTTTAGACGCATGCTCAACTGCCAATGGACATGCTGGATGTCGGGACAACCCGCTTTTTTGAAGTTTCACCAGTGATTTTGTAATTTTAAACAGGATGGCGACATTCATTTGTTTTTTTTTTAAAGTCTTTAAAGCACTTAACTAATTAGAAAAATCACTTCAGAATGCCTCACTTTGGGATTGGTCAAAATACCTGTGACGTCACGCATGTCGTGGGTAGCGAAGGTCGACTGCCGGGCTTTCGATTTTGCGTACAGGATGCCGCCGATTTTGGATTAATCGTGACTGTTTTAGCTTAAATGGCATCCCACCGTCAGGTTACTATGGATCGCAGAAAACGCAGCTATTTTACTTGAGTTGTGCCAAGGTGTCAAAATACAACTTTTAGTAAGCCAGACACGACATTCATCGGCCCTTCGAGTTCAGACAAAATGAGGAAGCTGTGGAGCGATGCTCCGCGCCGAGATGATCCATACATACATGGATTTCACCCACATCCCCATGTAGGGAATGTGGGTGGGGAACCCTCCCCTAAGAGGGGGAGGGGTTCCGAACACCTAAGACATGCAACAAATAGTTCGACTGCTGCTTCGGTATAGCCGAACCAGTAATTGTACTGTCTGCTGAACACAAAAATGAACAAGCTATCCATATTCAGACAGTTCATTTGGACACGAATCCTCAAAAGATTTGCAAAGAAGAACTTTATCACAATCGTTATTCTGTAGTGGTGTCATATCCTGAACATGAAGATTGTGTGTAGGATTACTTCGCTGTAGCTGCTGTGGTGCAAATTATTAACAGCCGCTAAAAATTACGAATGGAATTGAAAAGGCAAATATTGGAGGTCACTTCTGTATGGCTTTTCTAAACTAACTGCTCTTGGAAGCCTGAAAATGGCACCCGCAGACTTCAGGCGCTCAGTACACAAATAATCGTAAGGACTATGTTATCAGGCATTCATATTCGGCCAATAACAGGTGAAGTCACATACATAATAAAGCAGTGCAGATTACATGCCAGCATACAAATATAAGTCATAGCATGCAACTACAGTGTCATACAGTTGGCTCGGGTCCATCGTCACCGTCACTCCCCCTCCCCCAGCCCACACCCAACAAAGGCACACCGGCATCAATGCATTGTTTCAGCATCCATATGCAGATTAAAACACACCGGCCTTGATGGAGCATCGGATTGCAGCAGACCTGAACGGTGACGACGATCGTTTACATTATTTTTTTGGTATCTAACATCGGGCCTGAGCATTGAACACTTCTCCCAACATGAAATATTCGGTAGACGACAGCAAAGCACTCCCAAGACGCTACACACTCCAACATAACCAGAACGCATGGACACAATACAACTCTACACAGCACATATTCAACCACCCATAATATCAAACCAAAGGTAGCCGCATGGAAACATCAACTCAATCTCACCGACAAAAGGAAGTAATCCTCACTAGACTTAGAACTGGTTGCACAAAACTAACACAGCCTCCACTAACTAGAGGACTACAATTACGCAACACACTCAATGCGACACATGCAACACCACATTAAGCATTGGCCACACCCTACTAGACTGTAGTAGCTTTAACGCCAGAAGGCAACCACTGAGAACCTTCTGCCGAAAAGAGAACATCACCCTGTCACTTCCATCGCTTCTGGGTGACAAGACACCCAAAAGTTTTTCAATTGTTGTCTGCATATCTGTACATTCATAAAGTTCATAAAGTGTTAAGGCTTAATAAGGCCCACATGGGCTATTTGGGTTAAGCCTATCTAGAAAAGATACTGGAAAAGTATATGTTCATATCCCAATCAATCCATTATCTCAAGTTCCAAGGGAATTATATATCCCAGCCTATCTAGCACTATTAACCCGACATTGCATGACGTAATCCCCAACAATTTCAAACTCTTCCAATCATGCCCCATTGTGCTACCATAGCCAATCTCATCAGCATCACATCCCGAAGGAAGGTGCTGAATCCACTGCTAGATGCACCCCATATAGTATAATATAATAGTTGTAGTATACTATAACCCATATAGCTAGTAAAATACTAAAATGATGCAAAATGTGACCTATGACACGCTGCCCTTCATGTTGGTGCTATATTAACTTCCTTATTGTACAAGGGAATCCAATTTGTATTGGTGAATTTAATTTTCAATGAGTCATTCGATTTTGAGAACAGCATATTGTAATACCATGTGAATTCGCATGATTAGGATGATGTGACCATTGATTCCCCTCAGAAATGCTTATTTTTAGTTAGAAAGCAAAGTAACATACTATTATTGTTTAATATCTAAAATAGTCTGACATGGTTCACCATACCTCCCTTTCAATTGTCTCTTCAATATAGGCACAACTTGTGTGTTCAATGATAAAAATGCTAAAATATCTAACCTGGTCTGATTTAAAAAAAAATTGTCTGACATACATTGAGCATATTTTCACAATAAAAGCTAGCTTAACCTGTGGTTTTGCTTTGCTAAGTAAAATGTGTGCACAACACATTGTGAGCACATTAAACCACAATAATACCCACCATATATGGATATTGATGAATACGCACCATAGAAGCAAGATTAGCTTATAGTGTGTGTTGTAATTTGACATATTAATTGACAATTGAAGATCGTATGTAATTGAACTAATTGGAGATCATATATGGACTAAAACATTCTTCTTTGTTCCATTTCAGCGGCATGGTCGTTATTTCGCGCTCACACACATGCATACGGGTCTTAATGTGAACTATGAACATGTGACAGCCTGGTGGTGCTCGATATTCTGTAGGTGACAGGCTGGACACTTTTTTCACCTCTGCACTGTACCAACCTCACTCACAGCCCCGCATGCATGGCTAGACTAGCCCACCACTAACAACTAACACGCGGCGGCCGGCGTAATGGGCGATGTAGATAATTACCTCCTTGTCCGCACGACAAAGATCCCTTGGTGTTCTTCAATAAGAGTAAACTAATGGCGGCACGCTTCTATCTATGTATTTAATGGCGGCAAAATAAAATTATCGTCACTATCAAAATCGCCTCTCCGCCCCAGCTACAAAATATCTTGCGGAGGAGGAAAACAAAATAAAGCGTATTTATACATCTGGGAAATGTCCCACACCCAACCCCCGCTTTCAGCACCTAAAGGATCACATAACGTAAAGCCCCCCTAACGTAAATTTGCGCATGCCTACGCAGTGCTTGCAAACACTCGCTTTGAAGACAGACATGCAACGTATTCACTTTAAAGGCGGCGCAAATAACCTTTATAGTCTGGGATGCCTAAAAACATTACTGTCCTCCCCTTCCCACACCATGGTCGATAATTTAGTATCTTTGACTCTATTTTACCCAAAGCATAGAATTCGACGGTTAGTAAATGTTGCTGAAGCTGTATATAGCTTGCATAGTTGCAACCCAACATGTTAGTAGTCTCCAGATAGATGGTAGCCAAATGCAATCGCCACTATGCGCTATTTTCGGTGGTCCTTTACTGCACGTACAGAAATCTGCATAAGTCCACAGGGCTATTCAGCTAGTATTTAGTGGTGAGTAATGGGTCCATTCATCGGTCCAATCGTGCACCGCCTGGTTCTAGATCCTGGCTGCTGGCGAGCCGCGCCACATGCGGCTGCAATGAGTCTGAGGCGATCCAATGAGCATGGCTCCTGATGGGATTTATCGTCGAGGTGCCCGGAGCAACGCAGTGAAATCGCAATGGAATTATGCTTGTAGTACTTGAGGCCGTGGGAATGCTTTTCAACAGTCATACTACAAAAAAATATAAAAATTGGTTTGCATTGCACCGGTGGAAGGGTGAAGAAGGAATTAACCTCAATTGCTTTTTGCATTCTTCAGCTGCTCAGCCATGCCATTAGCCGATATTTATATTGTTGTGATCAGGTGGGTGCAAACCGCACGCAGCCGAATTCACTGCTGTGCAGTGATGTCCGTAAATTGAGAACTGATTGGACCAAAACGAATTTCCATGACTCATGCGGGAAGTGATATGCTGATTTTTTTATGATGCTCCCTTTATGGCAAACTTCTGACGTCAGCTACACTTCTGGATAGCTCAATTTTTGTGTCCTAATCCGGGTGGTCATGTAGTTTTTAATTCATAATGACGTTCATAACGGCAATGACAACGGTGGAGGCTAAACTTCCGAAGGTAGCGCCTTCCGGTGACGGTATTCTTGGCAGCCCCTCCAAGCTCACGCTTCCCAGTCCCCTCCCGGTACCACCCCCTGTTCCCGCGACACCCGGAAGTGGCGGCGTCTCCCCCATGTGCGGTCTGTCTACGGCATAATCCGCTACCTGTTTGAATTCCCCTGCCTTGTCCCACGCCGGTGGCAGGCCCTCGCAGCTCAGTGCTATTGTCTGGCTCTGGCTGAACCCAATCAGGACGTACATAATAATTCCAGGACGCGCCAGTCGCCTCATTAAGCCCGGCCCTGACTTGTAACTGTGCCTCAAACATACATACAGGCACTTGACAGATAGCTACTCAGCGTCGAACATAGAACTGATGGAAAATCAGAAGTGAAGTTCTTTGTACTTTGAACCAGTGCCCAATGGGTTCAGACACAGGCATCGACTTTTATATACCTGACGTAATCAAGAATCAACACTATTCATCAACTACAGCAACATGGGATTGTTAGAAAAGTTCTAGATCGGATTGAAGCATGGTTGAGGGGAAGGAAACTTAGGCGTAGGAACAGGGGATGGGGCATGGGAGCCATGGTCCTCCCACTTTTCAAAGTGTGGTGGGCAACAGTGGTAGCTGGCCCTCCCACCCTTGAGACATTACAATTTCCTAAAAAGCAGCATCCATACATTTGAATATGTGAGAAAAACAACTTCCTGCAATCCACAACTAAGCAAAATCTGCACATATTACATCGTAGCACTTCCACTCGCACCATTCGGAACATTTCCCAATCCCGCGGCCCACCGGAGAAACAGTGTGGGCGGCGCCATTGGCCGTGATCATGCATAAACTGCGTCGAGAACCACCCAATATACAAACACAGATCGTAGCGCTTCATTGTCCAGTCATGCACTCTTGGGCACGACCTTACAACAACCAAACTAATTCAGGAGTTGATGCAATGCAACATATGTATGGATATTCATATGTTATATTATAATATGAAAAGACTATAAAGCAGATAATATGCCAGCCAGTAACAAAGTACATGCATACTAGAGTTTCACCGTCGTTCTTTGACTGGTCACATATTTGACATTGATTTCATTACTAATGCCTACAGTATAATTCCATCAGTATTGCCTAGTATAAAGGTAATATAATGAATATATATGCATATTATAAAGGCAATACTATTTTCATTAATATTGTTATTATAAGGACTAGGCACTAACATAATACAATTAAGGTAAGACATACAATTCGTTTGTGCAATTCGCAAGTGCAAGCCTTGATATTATATAGCCATGTATTATATGTATATTGGCCCTAGCTGCCATACACTTCAACATTTACATGCATTTTGATTATAAAAGCATGCAATTTACTGTCGCCATACATCCATTGCGTGGCCGTAGTATGGAATAGAACGTTCAAATTTCCATATCCAATGGATTTTCACAGTTGGGCCCAGCACACAGAAATCCAAAATTTTGAGTGAGATGTCTGGGTATTATCGCTGTTGCCATCCAAAATAGCTAAATACTGATTTCCATCATTTACTATGGTAGCATAGATACAATAATGAAGTCCAAACCCTATCATATCAACCTCAAGTGCGAAAACATCATAGAATTTCAGAATCCCAGAGAGGATTAGGCGCTCGTGATGTGACGTGACAAGGTCATATGAAGAGTGATATGAAGAGTGATGATGTGACGAGCGACGAGTAATGCCTGTCATGTCACCTCACAAGGCACATTGTGAGCATGGCAATTTACCCGAGTGGAGATCTTTAGCTGGGTAGCTGCGTAGTGGCATTGCCAGCACGTTAAACATGTAATTAAAATTATGCCGTTCAACATAAATGATTCTGTCACATGATGGGCTCATGGTATATACAACAATATCTGCTTAGCAAAGACTCTGATCCCAGAATATATTCAATGCAGACATTTATATTAAAAGTACTAGAACACCGAATTACAACGAAGGCTGCTTACTATCAAGGCTTCTCATAATCTAGTAGTGTGCACGTTCAGGCTGAAATTTAAGAATCTCGAAGATAATGGGATGAATTTATGCCGGTTGCACGCCAGAGTAAAGTCGATTTTATTCGATTTACTCCATAGACGTCATTGTTAAGCTATACAATCATTGGGGCATGCGCAGTGGCGTACCGAAGGGGGCATTGGAGCATTCACTCCACCCATGAGAGGTTGTGGACCCCCAATAATTGCCGCAGGGTTCGGGAAAATAACGCCAAGCTCTCTAAAAATTCTGCTGGTGTCCCGAACAATCGCACCGGGACCCATTAATATAGCATTGGGGCCCAAAAAGAAGGCATAGACCCCTGGAAATGATTCTGGGCCCCAAAATCCCACCCTAAAAGTGACACTGACGGCTTCAAAATGTGTGACCGGGAATGTATATGTTGGACATGAAAATACGCTGTAGCTCCAAAAAAAAACTTCTGCCGGGATCCTGAAAGGTCGCACCGAGACCACCGAAACTCACACTAAGGCTCTAAAGGGTCGGGCCGGTCTCTTGGAAATCACGCTGGAAGCACAACAAAAAACGTGCCGTGGTCCTCGAAGATCACGATAGGGGCTGCAAAAAGACGGGCAAAAAGCAAAGACATGGAAATCACGCTGAGTGCCTCAAAAGTTCGCTCCTGGGCCCCGAAAATCACGCTGGGTGTCGAAAAAGTTGTGTCGAACTTCTTAAAAATCACAACGGGACCCCAAAAGGGGTCCCGTTATAAAGCCTGTGTCCCTGAAAATCGTGGTGAACCTGAAAATACCAAAAAGTCCCGCCCGGGCCCCTGAAAATCACGTTTTGGGCTCGACAGGTCGCATCGGGGCCCCAAAAGTCCCAGCTGGAACACACAATAAATGAAGCCGTGGTAGCGAAAGAATAACTAGTCCGGATATGGAGAAACGTCGCACCGCTACACTAGGGGCCCAAAAAGTCGCGACGGAGCTCCACAAGTCAGCAGCTGGCCTCCCCAAAACTCAATTCCTACCAGGAATGTCACTTTGTGCAACACAAATTGCGCAAAAGATCCCAAAAACACGTCGGGCCCCGTCCAAATTAACCCTTTGGAGCACCGAAAAAATGTACCAGTGCCCGAAGAAACGTAGCGGAGCCCAAAAATATCGCGCAAGAGGCCCACACAAAATATCAGTCGACCACAAAATCACAAAGGGACCCCATCGAGACGACCGGAAAATTTAAAACAGGTCCGAAAAAAGTTATCCTGGGTGCCTATCTACTCTGAAGGGTGTCATTGGCTGAAACAAACTTTTTGAGCAGCCTCCGATGCATACCAAGGAGGAAATCCCCCTACATCCTGAAGAGGTGGACTCTCAAGGACCCAAGAATCGCGCCGGGGTGCCAAAAATGGTTCAGGGGCCCATAAATTCGCATGGCCTCAGACTTATGGGTTATGAATAAACACAGCGGGCACCAAAAACTTGCACCGGGCCTGAAAATTTGCGCCGGGGTACGCAAAAATCGAGCTGGGGAACAGATAAGTGCAATGTGCCCCGCGAACTAGCGCCAAACACCCCCCCCACCCCCCACCCCAAATACCGCCATTGGGATTCAATATTTCTGTTGCTAGTCTCCTAAATTCTGGTCGGGGCATCAAGAATTTCCCACGGGGTTCCCAAAAATTAGTGTTGATGGCCCCAAATAAGCACAGCATGACCCCAAAATGGCATCGGAGCCGGACAAGAATGAAGCCGAAGCTCTCCGAAATGAAATGGTATTTCGAGATAAAAAATAAATGTCCGAGCAAGGAAAATCGCTCCTTAGCTCCAACATACCACCAGATGCCTTAACAAATAGCATACGGCACCGGTAAACGTACCGGAGCTCGAAAAATGGCGGCGGGACATAAAAAAATATCCGTGGGCAGGAAAAATAAGGTTGTGGCTCCGACATTGCATAATTCAGAAGTCACCAAAAATTACGTCGAGCACAGTAAACTGGGGTCGCATCCACCAGGAACGACGCGCCTCGGGCGAAAGGTCACAACGGAACCCCGATAAATTATACCGGAACCCCCAACATCGTGCTGGGATCCCACAAATGTGAACGAGGAACCCCAAATAAACACAGCAGGACCCTATGAGCACAACTGGAGAACAAAATGCACCGGGGCCTCAAAGGCGTACCGAGTCCGGCAAAAGGCGACATGGCCTTAAAACGTGCATTTCAGCTCAGAATAACTACACCGGCAGATAAAAACCAAGCACAACGGGTCCCTCAAAGCACATCGGGGCTTTGAGACCGCGTGTGTACATTATGAACAGACTGGGGCCCTCAATAATCGACATGGTCCTAGAAAAGGAATAAAAGGACCGGGCACTAAATGAACACTTCGGTGTTTGCGAAGACGCGTCGATACCTAACTAGTATCGTCGGTGCGCAAAAAATGGTCTAAACAGAGCTATGTCACAAAAAAATGTGCTGCGCCCCACACACAAATTTGCTGGAGCCATAAATCACATCCATAGACAAAAAAAAAACGGAAAGGTCCAAAAAGAACACCTAACGTCAGTTCGGTAGCCAATCTGGGAGCGAATCTAACCAAAGAGATGATGTACATCAAAGTTCAGCGGTTATCCGGATTTCTTAGCCACCAGAAAATGTGGGAAGAAGAGTACTAGTAATCGAATTGCATTCAGGATGGGCCCTTGTTGCTTTTAATTCTGAACACGTTATGACCTATCACAAGTGTATCACAAGTGTAAGGTTATGCATATAGGGTCTGCAGGCGAGACATTCAGTTATAAAATGGGGGGGAGGGAACTGGATGTTATTGAAGAGGAAAGGGACCTAGGTGTGTTGGTCTCAAAAGACCTTAAAGCAGAAAAACAATGTATCTCAGCTAGAAATAGGGCACTCAGAATGCTGGGACTCATTAATAGAAGTGTGAAATATAAGAGCAGGGAAGTCATGAAAAAGCTGTACTTAGCATATGTGCGGCCCCACTTGGAGTACTCTGTACAAGCATGGAGCCCCTACCTAGAAAAGGATATAGATATGTTAGAAAGAGTCCAGCGCAAAGCCACTAGACTCGTCAGTGGATTAAGTAACTTAGAATATGGAGAAAGGCTTAATGCATTAGATATGTACTCACTCAAGTATAGGAGATTAAGGGGAGACATGATTGAAATGTACAAAATTGTTAGAGGGCTAGATCAGGTCAATTTGAATGATGCTCTGCAGTTTAGAGTATCCCATAGGGGTCATCAATTCAGGTTAGACAAAATGAGGTGCAGGACAGTTAAACGACAACAGGTCTTCAGTCAAAGGGTTGTTGACCAATGGAATAGGCTGCCTGCTGATGCAGTGGGGAGTCCCTCATTGAATGTCTTTAAAAGTAGGGTGGATAATTTTTTTAGACAGGAAAATGTTGTTTTTGAATTCTAACTTGTGATGCATGGGATATTGAGTATTTTCACTAGCTATATAGGGTATAACATTATGCTAGTATTATGTTGTACTATATGGGGTGTACCTAGCAGTGGATTTGGCAACTTCCTTTGCGATGTCATACTGATGAGATTGGCTGTGGTGGCACAGGTGGAGGGATTGCATGGGTTTGGAATTGATAGGTGTGAACATGTACTTTCTAATATCTTCTAGACAGGCTTGACCCAGATGGGCCCTTGTGGCCCTTATTAAGCCTTAACACTTTATGACTTTATGACTTTATGACAATGGTTAGAGGATTCTATTTGAAAGGAACTGTTTGAATATGGATAGCTTGTTCATTTTTGTGTTAAGTAAACAGTACAATTGCTGGTTCTACCATACAGAAGCAGAAGTAGAGCAATTTGTTGCATGATGTCTTAAGTGTCCGGACCCGGGGATGAGTAGTTTAGGGGTAAGTTGCTCGTCTCACAATCGAAAGGTTGTGGGTTCGAGTCTCACCTGTCGCTGCTCTTCGCCCGCGACCAATCGGCGTGAGAGATTGGCGACGCAACATGACTCAACGGTCGATGTGTCGTAAAACCAATAACCAACCAACCAAGTGTTCGGACCCCCACCCCCACCTCTTCCCCCACACCATGTTTGCATCTAGTCGATGTTACAGGGAGGGTGGGGGATCAGCAATTGATGCATGCAAAAGCTATGTAACAAGAAGTATGAATATCATAGAAAGCAACCTCATTGAAACTTGATTTGTGGAAGTATACCTTGGAATTGAAAACAATAAGAAATCTGTAATAGTATGTCAGATATACCATCCCTAATGTTTCTCCGATTGTGATTTCCAAAACATGTTGGATAGGTTACTAAACAGCATAGAAAGGAAACAAAAACTTACAATCATAACAGGATATTTAAACTATATCATACCAAATATCAGAAATTATAGAAATAGCAGAGCCTATCTAAACTTCCTTACCTCATGGATTTTGGCCCACTATAACAAAAGCCACTCAGGTACATAGTGCTGGAATATCATTGCTAGACAATATATTTATAAATGATCTCTACTTTATCTGCTCTTCTGGGTATTCCTAGAGGACTAATTTGATCATCTTCGGATAGAACAGTATTTGATTGTAAATAAGTGACAAAATCGAATGATTATTTTGTATTCACACTATTTTTTCTTCTTCACAACACTGATGCAAACATTGCATGTTCTCAGCTTGTTAAAGCATACATAGATAGTAAAGCATACATACAGCAGAAAGAGAGCCGCTATGAAACCATAGACAACTGCAGGAATGTTATGTTTCATAAATAAATAAAAATGTACAAGAATTGCATAAAAATCAAACCATGCAAAATGAACATGAGTATAAGCGACATGGAAGCATTTTGTTTAATAATTTGAGATGGAAAAATATGTAAAGCAAACAGCACCCTATCAGAATCAGCAGATAAACAAAATACTTAGAGAATCGTAAATGAACTAATCAATAAAAATAAAAGATCCAAACTTCCTGATGTATTAGTAAATGTATATAAAGTTCGCCAAGTGCTAAGGCTTAATGAGGGCTACAGGGGCCATCTGGGTTAAGCCAAACTGGAAAAGATACTATAAATGTACATCATCACATCCAAATATATCATTCAGGTAGGAAATTAGACGTTATTGACGAGGAAAGAGATTTAGGTGTGTTAATTTCACATGATTTCATTTAAGCAGGTATGGATGAGGCCTGCAAATTATTGGTAGGGCACTCAAGTCACATATGTTACATGGGGTCAAGTGAATGGGGTTGGATGGGTAAGGTGGAAAGACATTGATGAATATCGGGAATGATGGACCCTGTGTTATTGTTGGAACTTTGACCCATATGCTTTAGATTATGCTGATAAGTTGGGTAGTATACTAGCTATATAGGGTATATTACACTACTAGTACTCCATACTGTATAGGGTGTACCTAGCAGTGGATTCAGCACCGACCTTCCGGTATGTGACACTGATGGGGTTGGCTATGGTACCATAATGGGGTGTGATTCGATGATTCGGAAATCGTTGAGTGTGTTGTGCAATATCAGGTGAATGATGCAAGATAGGCTGGGATATATAGTTCGCTAGGAACTGGTGGTAATGGATTGATTGGGGTGTGAGCATGTACTTATTTAGTGTCTTTTTCTGGATGGGCTCTACCCAGATGGCCCCTGTGGCTCTGATTAAGCATTAGCACTTTATGACTAAGACTTTTATAGCCTTGTAGGATTGCCTGCTGAACATTCACGAGATAATTTGATTTCAGCCAGTCTTTTCGGAACCTTAACACTCCTGCTAACCTTATTTCCAGCTATTCTATATCATTATAGATTTTCATCAGAGTTAAAATATTTTAGTTTCTTAAATGCCTGCTTCTTTAACTACAGTAAGTATTTTACTTCGTTGGTCAGCCATGAAGGGTGCTTAACCTTGTTTAGTCTAAGCCCACTGGGAATGAACCTGTCTTGACTTTGGAACAGTTTGTCTTTTACCATTTTCCATATTTCATAGGCATCTAAGCCCCTCAATGACTCTTCCCAGTGAATTTAATTGAGGTAGTTCCTGAACTCATTGCAATTCCCCTTAGCAAAATTTGGAATCAGTGCTTTAGAACAACGAAAATTCAAGATAGCAATGAATATGACCGGAATTGTGTACCTAACTTTGTCTAATTGGAGAAATTATATGACAAAAAGAGCATCTACAGATAATTATCCAACTGAATACACAACTGAACCTACCTATGCAAAGTGTTATGATATTAGTACCCAATGAGGCTCAAGTAGAATAAATGATTAAGAACTTGGAATATGTTGGATGTGGCATAAATGGAGCCAACACAAAAATGTTGATGCTGGAGGAGCATGAACGTGAACTAATCGAACGAACATGAACTAATTACCCATCATCATTCATTGAATCATTGAAACAGATTACCCATCTACTTAATCTTTGTCTGCATAGTGAAATATTTTCTGACGATTTTAAGAAGGCATTGTCCCTCCCAACTGTTGGGTTCATCCACTCAATAATTTCAACTTTTAACCATGGATCATTTGGAGTGAGACCTCCAATCCGTTTGGCCCCACCCATTGCCTCCATGCATTTCCCCCATGTCTTTCATGAATGAACATACCTGGTGCAATTCCCCTTTCCCCCCGACAGGTTTAGCCTGGTAATTGTCAATTGAAGAGAAAAAAAAATGTTTGCACGCACGATGCAGCCAACGTTGTTTTTCGGAGGGGGTGCCAGAGGAGTATCTACCTTCTCCCCTAGACTGCCCATTTCTTTCTGTCAATATGTTGTCTACCTAGGCGTATATGTCACCTTTGCATATATTTTTTTTAGATAGCAGGTCCTGCAGATGCCGGGATGCCCCTATGAAATCTGCAGGGAGATCAACCAAACCACATTCTGCTATCTTAAGCCTGTATCAAGGAGATGAAACGGATCTGGCTTGGGAATACAGGAGTCCAATATGTCTTTGTCCATAGGTGTAGGTTTGGAAAATTATTTGGAAGGCGCAATGCATGAATGCAATGGGTGAGCCCGGAAGGATTGAGGGGGGGGGGGCATGCGACATGAGAGTCCAGAGTCCATGTTGGAATTTGAAATCATTGGGAGGTCAAAACCAACATTGGGGGTGAGGGAGCAAGTTCCCCACCAAAAACATACAAAGCTACACCTTGTCGATGAAGCTAAAACTCTTCTGCTGGCTTATGTAGGAAAGGAAGCAAATTTTGGATATGCTGATCATTGAGCATTGCGACGGTCAGATATTCTGTTGCAGCGGGGGGTAAAAGTTTCCGAAAATGATAAGGAGGTTGTTATGCCATTCTTTCCAGCCTACGCCACGACTATCAAACCAACGCCCATAATGATGGGGGTTGGTTTGATTATGGCACATCCAGCAAACGCCTTAATGCGTTGGCTGTAAGACTGGATGGAAATGGAGATCTAGCATGGGGCCATATAGGCCCCATGCTAAACTAGAGTAATATCCTGGAGGGGTGTGCTTCACAAAAGTATAGAAAGTTTAACCTCTATGTCGCGGTGTACCGTTATGCCACAATGACCAAGAGTGAAGAACAATGGTGGCAGGATGTACCATTGCAAAACATTTCATAAATTAACATGGGGCATTGGAGGTTTTGGACATTCTATCGTATATGACATTCTGCAATCTGCGCCTTGAACATTCTGTCGCATCCGCGTGTCCTTGGATGCTGGACATTCTACCGCTTGTACATTTTGATCCTGTGCCGGGCCCAAGGCCTAGATTGGCCGGGGCGATCAAAACCTCTGGTCATGATCGTTGTCGCCTAGTATCTTGATAGGCTTGGAAGTCACCGTCAATCGTACAGAGTTCGACGACGTTGCAGAGGCCTTTCCCCTCCCCTTCCTGCGGTTCTGTGTCAATAGTCGTGGTAACGAGTGTAGCTTTGAACACTTCGGGAGGGCACTTGTCCCCCTCCCCCATGTTGGTTGTGCCCCCCATATTGGCTGTGATCTTCCGATAATTTCAACTTTTAACATGGAACCTTATGTGCTATGCCCCCAATCGATTTGGGCCCTCACATTGCTTTCATGTATTATGTCCCCCCCCCCCAATAATTTGCAGGATATTGCGCCCATGGTCGTGGTGCTGCGTGCAAGGCCATATAGCATTACTTTTCTGTTGATGGATGCTTGTGAGTTGTGTGCAACTTGTATTGATAGCTCCTGCTATCAAAGAGGCTTTCAGCTCATTGGGATTTTGAGACACTGGAAAACTTCATTCCAATTGAGGTTCCAATCGCTATTCCATCGGTTTTGTTTTGAGGACACCTTGAATTCGAAATTTGGGATACTGGGAGGGGGAGGGAAGGGGTTCTAGTCAGGTGTAGGCTTTATATAATTGTTGGTGCTACCAACAAGTGATTCAACCATATTTCGTTTTCAAGCATGGGTATACACTGAATACTGAAATGTAAAAATTATTGGTGTTACATTCGCTAAGCATATCGATAAGCATTCCCACCAATGAGGAAGGCCTGTTGTTCTTTGGTATGTTGAGCTACATTTTGATTTATCTTTGTAACAAGAATTTGGTGTCATTTCCAAATTCAGGGAGTGAATACCAGTATGGGGTGACCATGAGGGGGATATTTTAGTTTTACAGCAAGCAGGGGGTGGTTGGCTGGGCTCAGCCGCTGAAACATCATCGAAGTCAGTTTGGACTGTTAAAAGTGGTTGAATGTGTTCAGTGTATCTTTCTGTGTATGACTTAATTTAGACAAAAATAACCCATTTTTTGGCAAATTTTGTTCCTTGGCTTCACCTGAGATCAAATCTTTGGTTGGCCTTGAAAGTCCACATATCGAGTTTATGCATTTGTTTATTGATGCATTGGCTTCCAAATCCATCTTAGCACAATTATGGCCAAAATAGTGAACTTGGTGGACAATTTTACATTTTGAAGTTATTTGTGCAGATGTAATTTCAGCAGTATGAACCGAACTTATTAAGGGATACCGAAAGGAAAACATTGGAACAGGGTGGGGAGGGAGAGGTTGAAATCCGGTGACTCAGAAACGATGTTGGTAGATTGAGTCCCTCACACAGAACAACTAAGTTGGTCACTAATTATTTTACTTTAGAAATAAGAATAGACCTGAAAAACAGTCAGCAAAATTGGTTTTACTTTGGGCGTAGATGGGCCAACTCCAAATCAATTTGCTCCCCCCCCCCCACCCCTGATGCAAATCCTAGGTATGTCACTGTCCCCAGGTGTGTTCAAGGATAGTGAAATCGGAGGTGCCATGGGTGGCTCTGCATATCACTAATTAAACATTTCCACGGGCTACCAAATATTCAATGGAAGTAGGTATGGTGGGAAATGGTGTTTCCGATATTTGTATGTAGTACGGGTGTTATGACTGTATTTTACTAATGCTTATACATTGTTTATTTCAGAAATTCATTTGTGAGTTTTGTTCACTGCAAGTGAAGAGCATTGCATCACTTGCAAAACACCTACTTCACCATGATAGAAGCAACAGTGTGATAATCCACCGTCTGTTCTGCCGACGGGTGTTTCGTACTGTACGCTATTGGAAACTGCACATAGACAGAAATCACAGCCAGGGAGCAACAGACACAAGACAAAGTTGTTTTTCTCAACAGCACCAACCGCCAGAGTGCGCCGGACCATCCACAAGTGATGTGTCATGTACTGATAGTTCAAAGGGTCAGTCTGTGACTAAGCAGCATGCAGCGAAGGATGTATGTGTTTCAGATTTCATTGTCAGCCTTATAACTGATCATAGAGTTAGAAACGAAACGTGCGTAGACGTTGCATCCTTTGTTCACTCTGCATGTATCCAGGCTGCTCGGGAGGCAAGGGAACGGCCAGTAGATTCAATTGAAGCACTGCTCATTGTTTCAGACTTTCCTCGCGCTTTAAGCCATCGCTTTGTGGAATCTCATTGCAAAAGTTTTTCTTCTTATGTGAAACCAGAATCGTATTATCTAGTATTATCTATATAGTAAATCGTATTATCTAGAAATCAGGGAATCTTGCAGTCATACCAATATGTGTCTGATTAGTACTCTTGGAGTTCTTCTATGGCATAAAGCATTGATAGATACTTTTTTGTTCAATCAAGCACCCAGCTTGCCACTTTGGGGAGGGAACACATAGGAGACTTTTCAAGTGGAGATATACACCCAAGTCACGGCGACAAGTTTCATGTAATTTTTTACATTGACGGGTTTCAGGTTTAGAATCCGTTAGGGAACAAGACTGCAATATACAAGCTTACCGGTGCATGCTTCGCTGTTGGATATCCCCGCTTAAGGTCTCGTAAGCGACACATTTTTTTGGTTTCACTCATTCGATCAAGTTATCTAAAACAGCATAGGTCACAAGTGCTTGGACGTATCACTGACGGGCTGAAATTTTTGGAAGAGACTGGTTTGCTGACTTATTCTACCAGCCGTGAATTGCGAGTGCGTTGTCGACTTGCTTTTGTCGTAGCCGATAACCTAGGAGCCCACGGACTTGCAGGTTACAGAGAAAATTTAAATACATCAAACAGAGTATGTCGTTTTTGTAACGCCACAATCCAGGGAGTCTGAGGCACTTTCCAGTTGGAGGAATTCGCACCCAGAACTGTTGAGCAATATTAAGAACAGCTGTGCGAGCTGAATGCATGTGAATGGGATGCTAAACACGCGCTAAATTTGGCACTAAGACTGAGTGTAAACTTAACCATCTACGGTCATTCCACGTGATCAATGGATTACCCCCGGATCTTGCGCACGACATATAGGTACATCACCCATTGTCATCTCGGCAGTGCTCGAGGCGTGCATAGGGTTGAAGCTGTTCACCTTGGATGATGTCAATAATGGTATTGAGAACTTAACCTACGCATCTCCTGATAGGCACAACAAGCCCAGAGCGCTTGTGTTGCGTAACGGCGTTGTTGTAAAGCAAACTGCGAAAGAGGCCTGTTGCCTTCTAAAGCTTCTACCAATTATCATTGGGCCAAAGGTTCCACCCGGGTGCGAGGTGTGGATAATTCTGATACAGTACATAGCAATTGTTATAAAAAAATATCAGCAACTGTCATTCCTCGTAGTCACTGCCAGGCCTACAAGAAATTGAAGGATGGCTCTCTAGGTTTGCATCTCACTTTCCGTCCGTTAAGGTTCCTCCGAAATTGCATTACCTATTACACTACATCGAACGAGCCGAACGCTGGGCCGCCGGCAGTCACAGAAGAAGAGAGCCCTGCGCGTAGTGGAGGCGAGGGCCAGCCACATTTCGCTCGACAGGTGACATCTGGTCAGTGTTTTTTTTCTTTTTTTTGCGGCGTGCTAACACGTATGATTGAAAATGACATTTTATGAAGAAAATTGTCTCCGAGATAATTCCAAGATTCGGAATCGACCGAGTATATAAGCACTATACTTCAGGCACCATTATAAATATTTAATAAGTTTGATACGCTGTTTCTTGGCCATATACAATGCAAAAGCGTATGAATTCGTTTGATGGCACCTGATGCTTAACCAGGAACCCTTTGTAATCCTTCAGACAGCAGTGTTAATTTGCAGTCTAACTCTGATAAGTTTAGCCGCTCAGATGCGAACTTGAGCTGCCCAGTGTGAGGCCTAATTCTCAGCTTAATTATTGCCTTTTTCTATATTATTCGGCTAGTAATTCTGGCCAGAGCATGCACATGTCGTCTACGGTATGATTGTTGACAATGTGAAGTATTATTCCCGATCTAGTCCCCACTAACTCGTGTTTATTCTAATTTTATGTGCATTGTTGGGTTTTGATGTCATATTTGAACTTAGCCAGTTGAGCCACTGCTAACTCTTATTCCTATGGCAACAAGACTGAGCAGTGGCTCAAGTTCTTTGGATCCTTAGCCTGCGTTACTAACTCACACCCACATCTATTAGTTATATTGTCGCAGTAATGACATTGCTCTCGGCATTGCAGGGTGCAGAACTAACTGCCTCTTCGGAGCACCTGCTGGACCAGACGCACTTCACGCTGCAGCTGTGGATGGCCCTGCATGGGTCTGTTCCCATCATCGAGAAGGAATGGAGTGAACTGATTCACGTGGTCTATCAGCGATGCTCCTCCCAAACCTAGTACGAGAAACTGGTATGGCACTATGACACAGGGTTGTTTCCTTAATTTTCCCAGGCGCAGGGAACGCGAGGTTAACCAGATTGCACGGGCTATGAATATGGCTATCAAAAGGACAATTTTTTTTTGTCTTGAAATACTGATAATTAATGTTGCCCCTGTACGTGTCTTGCACCAAACTATGTTTTCTGATGGATGACTCGATCTCTAGGCACTTCGAAGCCAAATTTCGTGGATGAAGTCTGTTCTTTCCAGCATTGGTGGATAATTGCATACATTTTCAGGGGTGCCTTTCCATTAATTACGACAGGTACTGAAAACTTTCAGGGGTGCTTTCCCATAGGGTTATATCTTAAACTTCCGAGGTGCTTGATAGACTGCAGTGGTGCACATGCACCCATCAAATAACGATTCTCTACCTATGTTGACCAGAATGATTCTGATTTTGTGATTGCAGCTGGTCTGGACAACACATGATGTATCTTTGCACGACTGTTATTAACTCATATGCCATTCGTTTTGTCGTCTGCTCATACCGGTCACTGGCCAGTGTCATTTGCATTCTACATATATGGTGTGCATGATATTAAGCTATCATGCAGCAATTCTGTACCACATGCATATGTCCAGCTTGACATCCCGTTATCGTCTTCAGTGTGAAACACCAACAGTCTGTTAGCATCTTACACTGAACCTAAGTTGAATTTCAGCACATTGCACCCGAAACCACAGGCTAAATGTGATGCTCATCTACTAAGTTGCACCGAAATCACATCTTTGAGATGTTTTGCTTAGATATCAGAGCTAGTCATACATTGTATCATTGTGAGGCACCTGACGATGATCTTGTTGAGTCCCGCAACCTTTGTTCAAGATCATGGCGTTACCTGAGCTCAAATTTCATCCTTGTATTCTTATTATCACTTACCCATTCCTTCTTCTACCGGATGTGTCTGCCCCCACCAATTATCAAATGCCCTCAACTGCCTCCACCATCACGTGTGCCGCTTGTTCCGTGCCCGCCTCCGCTTCCATATCTCACTGGTATCGGTGACATGGAAGCAGTTCTTCATCCTAAAAATCACTGTCTTCCTTCAGCTATCCATGCAAGAAGTACCTGGACATCGCGTTGTCGATCGTGAACACCTTCGGGAAGAGTGTGATGTGTCGTCCAACTTTACAGGAGACAGTCGTCAGTAATCCGTTTTTTGTTTGGTTGACACATTTATGATGCATGTAGAACATTCTTGTATTAAAGATGTGTATTTTCCAATCGACCAGTCTATGAACGATTGCCGCGCATTATTTTGCTGTTGGATTACCTCCAATTGGAGTACCACTAGGTTGTTTAAGGATTTGCACATGTTTTCTTTTCATATGGTGTCACGAAAATATATTGCAAACTTACTGCCAGACTCGACATTTTTATAAGAAGGGCCGAGAAAGAGTGCAAAATTAAACAAAGCGAAGAAGCAAAATGCGAGATATGATAACAGCCTGGCGATTTTCTATTCGAGATGTGATGTACCATCAAACCAATGGTGTCAACAATGGCTCAAAAGTCTTCTTTTTGTCTGTCAGGTACAAAAATGTTCAGATGCCATTGGCCAAGATAGGAGTAGAGAAATGATAAGTTATGTTGGTAGGCGGTAATGGGTATTTCCAACTGGATGCCTTTTTCGCCTAAACCTAGATATTTTGGGGAATTGTATAGACATACGCAAACGCTTGCAAGCATAATTAACGTGTCAAAAACACTGCACTTGTGTGAATCGGACACTTATATGTATGAATAACATTGCGTTTGAAATGTGTTCAGCATTGTTTATGTTGCATCCTAACATCAACATCGAGATAAATGTTTAAAAACATCGAGCTCTAGTTGAAAACAATACTTTTTCTTCAAATAAAATGGTCCCTGTTTTTCTGAAGAGCTTGAGCAAAGGATAATTTTAGTTCAAATCAGGCTACCTATGCTGGTGATGCCCCATCCCCTTGCTCCAAATCCCTCCTGCATTAGCAGACAATTACTTGGGTTTGGCCAATGTCATGATTCAGCCCCTAAGTGTGTCAGTTCAGCTGAATTTCTGGTTATGCTACAGCTTCACATGTCTTTTTTTAAGATGCATGATATGAGTTTGTATTTCATGGGTTCATGCACATTCATAGATTGCTGCGCTTATGTTCATCATGCTATATAATCCTCTGCATTGTGAGGATACACTGTGAACTTCATGCCTAGTTTCATGAAGATAAGAAAAGAAAAGAAAACAATAATTTTCAGCCTGCCAGGAACATCTTCACTACAGGTCCATTAGGTTTTGTGATGATATGCATTTGTCTGAAAGCCCATTCTATATTCACCTGAGAGTGAGACTATTGATACCTGCTGGAAAAACAAACGACAAGGATGAAAACATTGCAAACATGCACTTTATTTCCATCACAACAACCACCATCTGTGTTTCTAATATGTTTATGAAAAGATGAAAGTCATCACCAAGAATGAAAACCTAAAACTTTCTGTGAAATGAAAACCTGTGATTTTTCATGCAAAATTGTGAATTTTTTTTTTCTCACTGACTAGAGCTGAGAAAGGGGTGTGGCGGAGCGGCTACGGAGGCGATCAAAGTGTCGACATTCGCCGAACGCCGCCGTCAGATTGTGGCAGCCAAACTACCCCTGACGCGGCTCAAGGAGAAGATGCCATGGCTTTTCTCCCAGACGGAGGTAAGCTGGAAACGTTGCTCGTCATTCTCACAACAGGATTTCTTCCTGCCATTATAAACACTGAATCTAGAATGCACGTAATGGCTGTGTTTAACGATAACGAACGACATGCGCCATTATCACAATGTTTCTAATTATTCTGTGCGCCAAGAATCAGTTGAATTATCCTAAAATCGAACACCTGCATGATTTATACAACAACCTGTTTCTTAATCGGCTGGGACACAGGAACTACGTAGTTTTGTTCCAATACGTTGCTAGAGTTGAGGCTAAACTTGGCTACCGTGATGAAATCGCTTCACTGTTCGCAAACAAGGACCAAACCTTGTTTGTCATGCATCAACCAGGAACCAGGATCTGACCGAATTATTGTCAGTGCGTGCAAGTGGTGTCTGTATTTAGCATACTGTATGCTTCGAACGATCTCGAACTAGGCTCCACCACGACCATTTTATTCGGCAACAAGCATCAACCACTGTCAATTAACTCTTATAGCTCGGCATCGTAGCACCACGACGGAAATCTCCCCCAAGAAATATAGCAAAATAATAACTTGCCTCGCCACAACAGGTGTGATTCTTATGGTGTAGATTTTTATGGTGTATCTGTGTTTTTTTTTTTAAACTGGGATGTTTCCGACAGTTCGTCTAATTGTCGTCCAGTCCGGCAGTAGCCCGACTGGGACCAGTGAGTGACGCTTTTATATTCCATCCTTTAAGCAAATATGCCCTTTTCCAGTTTTTGTATTGCAAACACTATTATTAAAACATAATTCCAAATTATTATTACAACGATACAAGTGTATCGGCATATCCTAGTGCAAACAGTGCAGTCAATACAAATATACAACAGTATAACTAGTACAAGCAATTAACAGCGCAACGGGTGTATCTGGTTCCATGTCAGTGTATGTGCATCATAAGCGATGCGAGACCATAGCGACCCTGCGCACTCCTGTAACGCCTCCAAAGAAACAAGCATATGTCATGTCTACCTCTCCGAAGAGCACGAATGGCGCGCGTAAAATCGCTGCAGCCTCGCGCTATGCATAGTGAATATAGTGCACCACTTCGCTCCTCCTCTCACCCAAAGCTATTATATCTCCACTATTTCTGCGGTGCGTCGCAATTCTATCTAATGGAAGACGTTGACTGTTCTTTATATTTTCGATCAGCTCCGTACATTTGTCTTCGTGACGATCTTCTCTGCCAGCTAATTTTGCGATGCATTTTTCTACTGTTATGCAATATAGTGCATGATATGCAAATACCCCAACCCAGGGAATAGTTCCGAAATTCCTGCATCGCCAAATGTAAGCCTTGCCAAATGCCAGGTACGATTAGAAGAAGAGTCGTACTGAATGGCTAGCTCTTCTGAGGGGGCTGCCCAATATAATAGCAGTTACACTCAGCCGAAACTGCTGTCCTATGCAAAACCTGGGCGTATTTCCCATTGTGGCTAGCTCAGTGGCAATTTCAAAAGACGTGCAGAATTGAGGCACGCTACCTTTGCCCTGGGCAATGGTCGCAGTCGATGGAGCTTCGAAAGCCATGCAGAGTCAGTCGTGAATTTGGTGATAAAATTTTATGGACTGAACGATACTACAAGCTAGAACTCTTTCGTCCATAAATATAAGTTGTCAAGCACTTTGGGCCACGGACAATTATCTTGCAATTGAGATCTCCTCTCTCCCATTTAGTCTGCTCCTTCACGGGCTCAGTGACAGATGTCAAAAGCTTTTCGCCTATTTTTTAAGGATTGAAGGATATCGGTAAAGCACTGTGGCAGCTCTGGTGCCCACGGTTTGTCGCGCTCAACTGATTCCCTTCCACGGTCGTGGCTGGCACAAGATAATAGTGTACCATGAGAGGAAGCTGCCGCAGTGGTTCATGCCCTTCAATCCTGAACTGTTTTCCAGCGGCATCTGTTTATATCGTAGATATCAACTACTTAGCACCCACGATGTGCAAGCTCTCTCATTTTTACATGTGGGCTGCGTTCCAATTGCAGGTACTGACTATTCCACATTTATTTTTCACAATATTTGAGCACCAGATAGGTTGCAGAGATCTAACAACTTCAAACAGACACTGCATCTTCAGACCAGAGTGGAGTACAATATACCTTTGTGCGGACAAACTGCCATCGCAGTGAAACATTTACAGTTGTTCGGTAACAAAAATATCTTATCTGACAAAATATTACCATTTGCTTTTGGCATCTGGATCTAGAAGCTTTCTTACCCATGCTAGCTTTAGACCACAGATTGGCATCCTGGCATTGGCATCGGATATCAGGCATGTTTAAGCACCGTAGTTCGTATGTGCTCTTGAGGGTCCAGCGTGTAATTTTATGACTTTTTATCGGACAATTTAATGATAATGCGCCCAGTTTGCTGCACACGCCTGTCAGTTGGTTTTTTTTTCAATCGCTAAGCCTGAGATGATGTACATCAGCTGTGATAAAACTTGTGATTTTAATACATGAACTTTACCATATGCGGTCGGTCCTTGAGCTGACCATGGATTTAGTGCCGCCTCCAGCTGTCTAAATGTATGTTCACAATTTTACTTCACTACACTGTTCAGGTCGGCATTGCGCTATGCTATTATGGCAATGATGATGAAATGTCGGCAATGAGCTGTGTTACATTTCACAGTCAGATGAAGGAATGAATACGTCAGTGCCAGTGCATTGACGCTCCGTGTTACCTGGACGCACTGCTTCAGTTGCCGTTTACGGACGTCTCTGCGTATCCAGGGCAGCCTCGTCGGTAGCCCGGCCGTCAGCCCGGCCGCCAGCCACCGCTTAGCCGCGTTGTCAGCCGCGTTGGCAGCCGCGTTGGCAGCCGCGTTGTCAGCCGCGTTGGCAGCCGCGTTGTCAGCCGCGTTGTCAGCCGCGTTGGCAGCCGCGTTGGCAGCCGCGTTGGCAGCCGCGTTGGCAGCCGCGTCGGCAGCCACGCCGGCAGCCTCGTGTGTACGTTGTTTAAGTTAGGTATATTGTCATGCCACATGTCCATCTGTAACTGCTCTGAACTCATCAGTTTCTTCCGTGTCAAGTGTCGATGTGAGACGTTAAGCGTTGTTTCATCAATTCATTGTCAACAGATGTGGAACGAATTCGGCCTGATAGCTGGTCAGGACGGGGTAATGAGGGAGTGCAACGAGCGATGCACCGATGCCATCGGCAAGGTGCGCAGCGCCATCTCACCAGAATTTTCACCTGGTGTACATGACGGCGCAGCACCCCTGACAGGTATAATGTAATGTTTCTCGGAGGATCTCAACCGGTGGCTAGTTCAGGGAACCAAGATATTCTGATTTCTATATGTGGTGCACCATTAAAAAACAAAGGCCTCAATGAACTGTTATTTGGTGCATGCCCTTTACCGTTTCGGGACAAAGCAACCGTCTCGTCTGTCCATTGATCAAGTCGCTTGTAAGATGGTACACGTGCTTCTTACTGTCGTATCGGAATTTTTCGTGCCACCGCCGTGCCAGCGCCGATCTATCTTTATTACAATGTTACAGAATAGGCCTGCAATTCATTTTCCTTCCAATTTGCTTCATAATCACGTCAGTATGTACAGCAGGGAACTTAAGGTATTAGCTCCCTGTTCAAGTCAAATATGCACACCACACAGTAAAAACCTGTTCAGTTAAGGTATGATTTAGCAGACTGTGGCCGAACAATATGTCTACTTTGCCAGGATTCTGCATTGTGCAAATATGCCTTAATGTTGAACTCATGTTTTCAAGATGACAAGTAGAAAGGCTTAAGTAAGGATATTTTGAAGAACATCGAAACGTGGAGATGACGCTGATTTAAAAATTGTGTGGGACGTTTGGGAGCTCTGCTGGTGCTTGCTTTCTTCATCAAGCCAGACCTTCCCTGTTAATATGGTCCTTTATTTTGCCATAACTTTTGGGGTACCACAATCCAGCTTGCCGTGTCATATGCCGTGCCGTAACAGAGTTTCCTGTCCCTTACCGCGCCTCCCAGTTTTTAGGGAAAAATGGAAACTCTAGTCAGCATGTCATTCGGATGATAGCAGGTCACTATCAGCTATTTTTGTTCTGGAAGTGTATCATCCACTGATGCCCAGTATTATCAACACAGCTATCTGCTGATGATTGCAAGCCTTACTGTTTGTCATTAACTGCCACCAGTCCTTCTATAGTTGCCCTGCGATTTTTTTTGCATTTCATATGCAGTCAAGAATGGCTTGTTTATCATTGGATGCCATGTATGATGTAGCGACTACGCTGTTGATTATTTTGCATCCATTCCCGGTGTGCTGTACGTTCTGTGTTCGTGTTATGTGTGCAACCCATACGATGGTACAGGACCAATGCAGCCAATCCGCCCTAAGTTGAAATAATTGCTTATGCTGTGAATGCATGCGTCTGCAGTGGATTCTGCTGGTGATTTAGCATGCGCACCTGGGCAGTAAATCCGCCCACCCCTCCTGCTTTTGAACGATATCTCATAAATAGGCGTAGGTATTGTAATGCAATTTTGCCGCTGTAAAAAACATTGATATGGCCATTCTATGCAACCAAAATGAAGCTCTGTTGGTAAATACAGGAACTGCGGGGTGCAAAGTCGATTGACCGACCGGACCCCCGGACGCCGAGCGTTCAAGGTCACAACCGATTATTCAGTGAGGTGGCGCGATGTGGCGGCCGATCTCGACCTCATTTGACCCTGAAGGCATTGCCTAGGGTCATGCAATTTATACTGAAGTCGTATATACTGCAATGTATCGCTATAGTCGTAATGTACCATAGAAGTTGTGTGCTTCTAGTTTCAG
This sequence comes from Imbricaverruca yamaguchii, assembly GCA_034440575.1. Lineage (NCBI taxonomy): Eukaryota > Metazoa > Arthropoda > Thecostraca > Neoverrucidae > Imbricaverruca > Imbricaverruca yamaguchii. Next base: position 130,563 of record JAOTOL010001324.1, read on the forward strand.
TGCTATCCGATATTTTAGGTGGTGAACCTCCCCTCCGATGTGCGTCATGTGAGGGGCCCTTCGGCTCGCGTGTTAATAAATGAGCAGTGTGGTTATAGCGACATGCCCTGCGCTTCCATTCTCTATCTACGTCATCAAACACACTAAGACCCAGTTGTAACCATGGCCGGAACCTTATCCTGAATTTGTGTCATACAACACAGGATGTCTATAATTTTTTGGGGGTAATTTTCTGGCCGAACGATTGAATAATGATGGTTGGCAATTTTGCAATGACCTGAGGCTTATTATTGCTTGATACGATCTGGACGAATTGGAAAGTGTAAGAAGTGGTTCTGATATCAGAAACCGAAAGGAAATTAGCCTTTCCGAATTATGAATCTCCACAATCTTGTTCTTCGAATCCAATATTTAAAAGCACAAACAAACCGTGGTTGTAGGAAGCATTCATTGTTCTGCGTGTGCGTATTGCGTAAGTTAAAATGATTGTTTCCAGACGAAGAGGCCGTGAAGGCCCTATTCGACATGCTGGGAGTGGACATCACAGCAATTGGTGTTCCGGGCTCACCATGCGTCATCGAGGGAGAGGTCGGCTCCGACAAAGTGGAAGCCGACGGAACCCACGTCGCCACCTGCAGCAGCCTTGCGTCTGCTGTTTTCATGTGGGCCTTCGCTCACACGGTGTTCGCACAGGTGGTACGCCGCCGTTATAAGGCGGCATACATGTTCCTGCAGTCCTATGTGCTCGATGTGGACGACGCGACGACAATCCCGAAGGTGTGCCCGAAAACGGCAGCGTATCTGGGCATCCGCTGAGCGTCCTGCCGATGTCGCACTTGTATGATTCGTCAGTTGCTTTGTTCATGGAGACGTATCTTAGTTGTGTGATTTCATGGACAGTGTATAAATCAAGAGGATCTCTAGTAAGTTCGAATGGTTACGGCAAATGTCATGGGTAGGGTTGGCATGATGTAAAACGTAGCATAATTATTGTCACGGTTTGTCGATACGTTGGAGGACGTTATAATGCACAAACAACATGCAGAACATGCTTTGGAAGACAAGATGCGCTGGCCATGAATATCCGCTATTTTATTGTCACATGTCGGTTAAAAGACGAGTTCTTTTGTTTCATTGTATCCATTTAGTTTGGTTTTGACTGAACGTGACAACTGTTACGTGTCATATAGTTATGAGACTACCATACTTAATGACCGCAGGTTTATGAAATTCCAGTCGACCCATTCGTCAGATTATTTAGAAGATATTTGTTCTCCTGACAATTGATGCAACGAAACGTACCGCTGTGTTGCTTCCAGTACTTGCTCTGTCGTACTTCTGCTAGCACACAAATTACCTGCAGCTGCGTCACCCGAGAGAATCTACTGTTAGCAACGTAATATGCCCAATACAGATATTCGTAGCCAGCAGACGTCGCCTGCCAAATGGTGATCCGAGCATCATTTTGCTTTCGAAAGAATCTGTAGAGAGTGCATCTGTTTCATGCGCTTAGTTCTCTGTCGGCGTGGATTTGTGTCATGCATTGAAGTTTTCCGGTCGCTGGTTACTTGTGATCACATGACGTTGAATTGTGGCGTTCATTAGTTCAGTTAGTTCCTCTTCAGGAATTCCTCGGCCATCCACCAGCAGGTGAAAACCAAAACATGAGCAGCGTAGGTTCACTGTTTGGTTGTGTCCGTTTTGATTAGGGTATTGCTTAAGTTGTTCGAGTAGAAAAGGTCGGGACATTGACAGAGTTTGATCACTGAATCAGTGTGCCCTGACCTTGTGATCGCACATGTGTATGATATGCTGCATGGAACAGATAAATATTCCAGATGATGGTGGTACTTGGATTCTTTTACGACGCGTCCGACTACTGGGTCACATAGCGTCGCCCAAATATTCCAGATGAATAGCTTGTTTTAAACACAATGTGCTTTCGTGATACCCTGCAACGGTGTAGGAGACTACACGGGGGTTTCCAGACTGAAGTGTGAGGTGCTCTCATAACACCTTCCAATAGCACCAGAAACCATATACAGCACTCCATTCAAAATATGTGGTGCTCTTGTGAGAGCCCACAATGGTGTCCGAATCTCAGTAAGGTTCTCGTATATATTCTTGAGGGGTGTCAGTCAAGGTTCTTGGAGAATCCTCCTGACGGCACAAAATTATCTCAGAAACCGACGAATATTCTCGGATGAGAACAACTCTCTTGAGAACCTTGGGTTCTCATTTGAGAAGGGAGGTATGCCGGTATGCGGCAATCCACCGAGTGCCACACGCAACAGCACGACAGCACATACGCCACAATACCACTGACATTCGCACAACCACAACTGAACCTCTCCACACAGCACCTACCACCGGGCGAAGCTATGCAGCCACGCTATCCACACCTAAGCCCACACCCACTCCAACACCAGCCCCCACCGGTCCCACCATCCCACCAGCAGCCGGCTCCCGGAGCCCGGCACAACTCCCTCCTCAACGCTCCTCCGAACCTCGCCTCAACCGCCCCTCCGACCCTCGCCTCAACCGCCCCACCGACCCTCGCCTCAACCGCCCCTCCGACCCTCGCCTCAACCTCCCCTCCGACCTCCGCCCCAACCGTCCCTCCGACCTTCGACTCAACCGCCCCTCCGACCCTCGCCTCAACCGCCCCTCCGACCCTCGACTCAACCGCCCCACCGATCCCCGAACTCCCCGGCCCACTGCCCCTCGACCTCACCGCTCACCACTCCTTCCCACCCCACCCCACCCAGGACCTGGCCTGCTCCCACATCCTCTCCACTTCTGACCTGGCCCTTATCCACATCCCCTTCACCCACGACCCGGCCTCCTGCCACACTCCTTCCACCGCGAGTCCGGCATCCCACGTCAACCCCACCGAGGAATGGGACTGCTTCCCCTCCCACCCCATTTCAGAACCGGCAACGTCGCTCCTCCAACACCTAGACCCGGTCTCCATTTCATCCCCCATTGGCACCCACCCATCCTCCATGGGAACTGGCCGTATCCTTTCGCGCCACCCCTTCCAACCGGCCAGGGCCGACCTCATCACCCTGAAGCTTTCCCCCCACTGCCTCCTCCAGGCCCCCGGCCGCTACCACACCCATCTGGCCGACCCAAACCAAGGCCTAGAATCAAAGCCACCACACCCACCCAGACCAACCTCAAGCCCAAGGCCACCATCTCCTGCCAAACCGAACCTCCCACAACCTCCTGCACACATACCCAAACCCACTCGAAAACCACGTCTGAGGCCAGCACTCAGTCCGAACCTGCTTCTCCTGCCATGCCCGTCGAGCCCACAACACCAGAGCGACCCACCGCGCCTCCCAAGCGCAAATCTCGCCGCCACACCACCCAATCACCCCCCAGAACCCGTGCGACCAGGTCCAGGCTACCACCACTGCCTGGGACACCTCCCAACACTCTCTCCGTTCATCGATTCAACCTCTCTCCCCAACTCGACACCGACACTACCCCAGTCTAGGAACACAGAGCCACTAAACGTTCGGCAATGGGACTTTTTTCTCCAGTGGAACGTCGGAGACATTCCAGGCAAATTCATAGACTTTAAATCTGAATTCTTGCAACAAAAACCACTACTCGCTGCGCTCCAAGAAACTCACTTTCGAGATTCTGACTCAACTTGGAACAAAATTCCCGATTACACTTGGCACCTAAACAACGTAAACGGCCCACATAGGAAATGGGGCGCAGCCATACTCATAGGAAACAGCATACCTCATCGTCGAGTAGCGTTAAATACTCCCCTGAATTGTGTAGCAGTCAACCTCAAAATTGCACATTGCCAAACCACAGTAATCTCACTATACATTTCGCCGTCAGCTGAAACCCCCACACCACAGGAACTGAACGACCTGCTGCTTCAGGCCCCTCCACCAGTTCTCATTATGGGGGACTTTAATGCCAAACACCCCTCGTGGGGAAGCGACCAGACCGACACTAGAGGGCACAAAATTCACCAGTTTATTTCGGACCACAACCTAGTACTTCTTAACACCGGGGTCGCCACCCGCCACAACCCGACCTTATTAGGATCGGACACTTGCATATACTTAACGTGCTGCACCCCACGACTTAGCTCACTATTTCACTGGTCAGTTTCAGACGTTCCCGGGCTGAGCGACCACTATCCAATCAGAATTAGGCTCAGCACGGACGCTATCCACCACACTAAACTATTCAGACAATCTTGGAATTTGAAAAGAGCGGATTGGACTAAATTCGAGGAACAGGTGGACCTCAACCTAGCAACTTCAGATACCAGTAAGATAGAGACTATCCTAAGGGCCATCATCTTAGCAGCACAAGATTCAGTCCCAAAAAGTAACAAACCTATGAAAAAGGCATCTACGCCATGGTGGACCCCGGACTGTCAAAGGGCAATCGCCGCAAGGCGCCATGCCCACAAACAATTCAAAAGATGCGTGTGCGAAGCACACCTATCAGCATACAGACAATCTAAAAAACACTGCCGGTACACAATTCGAACAGCACGCCAAAACTCTTGGCAGTCTTTTGCCTCGCAATTCAATAGGTTCACACCTACCGACAGAATCTGGGACCTGATGAAGCGCTTCAACCTGAAACGCCCACCACCAGGCCTCTTCGCCCACCTGACGGTGAATGGACAGCACATCACTGACCCACAACAAGTCGTAGACCACTTTAAACTACACTACGCCAGCGTATCCGGCAACAGCAACTATGACACCACTATAGTAAGAGTTCTAGACTCCCTTGCCTCCAAAGCAAATTTTAGCTCTAACAATAGAGAAATCTACAATCAGTCATTCACTATGCACGAATTACAACTTGCCCTCAGCAAGTGTGGAAACATGTCGGTTGGGCCGGACGCCATTCATTACCAGTTTCTTAAACGTCTTAGCAAAAACTCCCTAACGTATCTACTAACGGCCATAAATGAACTGTACCAAACCGACACGTTTCCCGCATCCTGGCGGGAGAGCGTAGTCATACCATTACCAAAGCCGCACACAGATCACTCCACCCCAAAAGGCTATAGACCCATTTCACTTACTAGCTGTGCTAGCAAGCTGGTCGAACGCATGGTCAACACACGATTGAGGCAATTTCTGGAACACAACGACCTGCTCGACAAATTTATGCGGTTAGGCAATCTCATTAGGTTAGTGCATGACATCAAAAGTGGTCTATACATCAAACGCACAACAATAGCTGCCTACCTAGACATCACTGCCGCCTTCGACCGAGTACACAAGTCAGCGCTGACACACAAACTCCATAAGATAGGCCTACGCGGACACATGGCGCACTTCATCCTCAACTTCCTCAGGGATAGGACTCTTAGGGTCCGATGCGGCAATGTCACATCAAACACCACAACTCAGGAGCAGGGCCTGGCTCAGGGGAGCGTGCTTTCGCCGAGCCTCTTCATCATCATGACCAACGACATACTTGCCGACCACGGGGACACTTCACTTCAATACTCACTTTTCGCGGACGACATAGCAATCTGGACAACATCACAATGCTTCCTTAAATCTGAAAAAAAAACATTCAGGCAGGACTAGACCACATTGCAAAGTGGTGCAAAACTTGGGGCTTCACCCTGTCCGCAGAAAAAGCGGCCACTGTCACATACAGTCGTCTCCGTCCCACACCGAAAACGTTACTTAAAATCGATGGCAAAGCCATCGAGCAGGTGAAAAGTTTCAAATTCCTAGGGGTGCATTTAGACGAAAAACTCAGTTTCAACACCCATATCACCGACATCACGAAGCAAAGCGCGAAGCGCGCAAACATAATACGTGCACTTGCAGGCACAGACTGGGGCGGAGATAGGAAAACACTTCTGCGACTGTACACACTAATCGTGCGACCAATCATAGAATACAACAGCATCATTTTTTCCACAATTTCAGAAAGTCAGAGTAAAAAATTAGAAGTCATCCAAAACAGCTGCATCAGAGCAGCCACAGGCGCCCTTAGCGCTACACCGATAGCTAGTCTTCTAGTAGACTCAAACACACCATCACTACACCACAGGACACAACACCTGTGCCGTTACCACATCAAAATCAAATCCATTCCAAATCATCCGGCAAAGCGCTGCTTCATGCCTGGGAGATACGACAAGAGCCGATTTGCTCGCAAACTTCCACCATATAGCATTCAAATTGCCACGGCTCTCTCAGATCTTAACCTAACAATGCCATCCACTGCAGCTCGACCGCCCATTAGACCCTTCTGGACTTTCAGTCAACCAAAGGTCGAGTACTTGCTCTCGGAGAAGAAAGCCACTATCACATCGGCGGAGATTCTAGGCCTCTTTCACAAGTTCGCCGATGACAACAATCACAAATCACTCATATTCACGGCTGGGTCGAAACACGAGGCTAAGGTAGGCATCGGCATCACTGGGCCAGGTCTCAGACTTTCCAAACGTCTACCGGATAACTTCTCCATCTACTCTGCTGAAGCAACGGCCATCCTGGCCGCTATTTTCATTCTCATTAAGCGAAAAGTCAGAAACGTAGTGATTTGCTCAGACTCCAAATCCGTCCTACAGTCAATTACCAACACCCAGGACTGTCATCACATCATTGATCGAATCCAACAAATCGTGGCCCATAACGTAAACATGAACTTCTCCTTCCTCTGGATTCCGGGCCACGCCAACATCCCAGGTAACGAAGAAGCAGACCGGCTCGCAAAGCAAGCCTTAGCATCGAACACCCACCCCAGCGTGGAATATTCGGTAGACGATTGCAAAGCACTCCTACAACATCGCATTCGCCAACACCAAAAGAACACATGGGCACAACACAACTCAACACAACACAAATCCAACCACGCCCACGCAATAAAACCAACCATAGGCACATGGAACACATCAAATCAGTCTCACCGACAGAAAGAGGTCATCGTCACTAGACTTAGAACCGGTTGCACAAAACTAACACAGCCTCGATTAGAGGATGACCAACACACAACACCTCACTGCGACACCTGCAACACCACGTTAAGTATAGGGCACATCCTGCTAGACTGAAGTAGCTTTAGCTCTCAGAGACAACCACTTAGGGCCTTCTGCCAGAGAGAGGGCATCACCCTATCGCTTCCATCGCTTATCGGTGACAAACACGCAGAACTCATTCAATTGCTATTTGAATATCTGCATGCCACAGAACTAGCAGGAGCTCTCTAGGCACCACCAACGTTCACATCAACTTGCAATACATGACCGCGAAACACTGGTAGGAAACACGTAAATAGCCATCCCCGCATGGCGTCGGACGTACATGAGCCGATTTGCTTCCCAGTTAGGAATAATTGGCTACCTAGCGGTGCCTTTGGAGGTAGATGAGCCGACTTGCTTTAGGAAAACAACGAAACTTACAAAAAAAATTAGCTTAACGTAAAACCACTACCCAGAGGAGCCGTCGGACGTAGATGAGCCGACTTGCCTTCCGACACCTAACGTAAATGGCTACCCAGAGGAACAGCGGACGTAGAGGAGCCAAATTATGAAACACCGTACTAACCCAACTGACAACCCTGCATGGCATGCATAAACTAACCAACTACTAACAACTAACACGCGGCAGCCGGCGTGAGAGGCGGTGTGGACAATTGCCTCCTTGTCAGCACGGTAAAAATCCCTCGGTGCTCTTCGATAGGAGTAGGCTAAAGCCGGCACCCTGGCAAAATCAACTCGACACTCAAAACACCCCAGCCCCACACAAACCGCAAATTATTATGTGGAGGAGTAAAGTAAAATTAAAATCAGTTAAACATCAGGGAGACGTCCCCAACCCAGCCCCCGCCTTCAGCAGCCAAAAAACTTCGCACAAAGTATAACGGAAAATTCCCTTTACGTAAATGTCCACTTGCCAGTACCTTGATCATAACACTCGCTTTCATAGACAGACGGGGGGAGAGTGTTTTTTTTAGGCGTGCCGGACCATAAAGGTCATTTGCGCCGCCTTTAAAGGAACACGTTGCATATATGTCTATGAAAGCAGGTGTTACGATCAAGGTACAGGCAAGTGGACATTTATGTGAAGGGAATTTTGCGTTATACTTTGTGCGAAGTTTTTGGCTGCTGGAGGCGGGGGCTGGGTTGGGGACGTCTCCCTGGTGTCTAACTGGTTTTAATTTTACTTTACTCCTCCACATAATAAGTTGTGGTTTGGGTGGGGCTGTGGTGTTTTGAGTGTCGAGTTGATTTTGCCAGGGTGCCGGCTTTAGCCTACTCCTATCGAAGAGCACCGAGGGATTTTTACTGTGCGGACAAGGAGGCAATTGTCCACACCGCCTCTCACGCCGGCTGCCGCGTGTTAGTTGGTAGTAGTTGGTTAGTTTATGCATGCCATGCAGGGTTGTCAGTTGGGTTAGTACGGTGTTTGACAATTTGGCTCTTCTGCGTCCCTGTTCCTCTGGGTAGCCATTTACGTTAGGTGTCGGAAGGCAAATCGGCAAAGTCGGAAGGCTACTTTTTTGTGTTCATTTTAGTTGTTTTGTTTTCCTAAAGCAAGTCGGCTCATCTACCTCCGACGGCACCGCGAGGTAGCCAACTATTCATAACTGGGAAGCAAATCGGCTCATGCACGTCCGACGCCATACGGGATGGCTATTTACGTGTTTCACGAGTGTTTCCCAGTCATGTATTGCAAGTTGATGTGAACGTTGGTGGTATGTTGCCTAGAGAGCTCCTTCTAGTTCTGTGGCATACAGATATTCAAATAGCAATTAAATGAGTTCTGCGTGTTTGTCACCGACACACGATGGAGGCGATAGGGTGATGCCCTCTCTCTCTGGCAGAAGGTCTTAAGTGGTTGTCTCTGAGAGCTAACGCTACTGCAGTCTAGCAGGATGTGGCCTATGCTTAGCGTGGTGCTACAGGTGTCGCAGTGAGGTTGGTCATCCTCTGATCGAGGCTGTGCTATTTTTGTGCAACCGGTTCTAAGTCTAGTAAGGATGACCTCTTTTTGTCGGTGAGACTGATTTGATGTGTTCCATGTGCCTATGGTTGGTTTTATTGAGTGGACGTGGTTGGATTTGTGCTGTGTTGAGTTGTGTTGTGTCCATGTCTTCGGTTGGTGTTGGCGAATGCAGTGTTGTAGGAGTGCTTTGCAATCGTCTACCGAATATTCCACACTGGGGTAGGTGTTCGATGCTAAGGCTTGCTTTGCGAGCCGATCTGCTTCTTCGTTACCTGGGATGTTGGCGTGGCCCGGAATCCATAGGAAGGAAAAGTTCATGTTTACGCTATGGGCCACGATTTGCTGGATTCGATCAATGATGTGATGAGGACAGTCGTGGGTGTTGCTAATTGACTGTAGGACGGATTTGGAGTCTGAGCAAATCACTACATTTCTGACTTTTCGCTTAATGAGAATGAAAATAGCGGCCAGAATGGCCATTGCTTCAGCAGAGTAGATGGAGAAGTTATCCGGTAGACGTTTGGAAAGTCTGAGACCTGGTCCAGTGATGCCGATGCCTACCTTAGCCTCGTGTTTCGACCCATCCGTGAATATGAGTGATTTGTGATTGTTGTCATCGGCGAACTTGTAAAAGAGGCCTAGCATCTCCGCCGATGTGATAGTGGCTTTCTTCTCCGAGAGCAAGTACTCGACCTTTGGTTGACTGAAAGTCCAGAAGGGTCTAATGGGCGGTCGAGCTGCAGTGGATGGCATTGCGAGGTTAAGATCTGAGAGAGCCGTGGCAATTTGAATGCTATATGGTGGAAGTTTGCGCGCAAATCGGCTCTTGTCGTATCTGCCAGGCATGAAGCAGCGCTGTGCCGGATGATTTGGAATGGATTTGATTTTGATGTGGTAACGGCACAGGTGTTGTGTCCTCCTGTGGTGGAGTGATGGTGTGTTTGAGTCTACTAGAAGACTAGCTATCGGTGTAGCGCTAAGGGCGCCTGTGGCTGCTCTGATGCAGCTGTTTTGGATGACTTCTAATTTTTTTTACTCTGACTTTCTGAAATTGTGGAAAAAATGATGCTGTTGTATTCTATGATGGGTCGTATGATTGATGTGTACAGTCGCAGAAGTGTTTTCCTGTCTCCGCCCCAGTCTGTGCCTGCAAGTGCACGTATTATGTTGACGCGCTTCGCGCTTCGCTTTCATTTTGTTTATTATTTTGTTTATTGTCCACAATCTCCAACAGCATATTGTGCCCTTTACAGGAGAAGTCAGTAGTTAAAAACGTACACAGAACAGGTGAATAGTTTTCAGTTCCAACAGGCAAACGGCTGTCATAACTCGTCGATGTCCGATGGCTCCGCGTCTCAGATGTGAGCGTGTGACGCAGCACAGTATCTCACCACCTGTGTCTTAAATGTATTCAGCGAGTCTGTGAAGATGTCCGCACTCGGTGTCATCGCTAAAAATGCGTTCGCTACTCTCAATAATCTGTTAAACAAGCCGCATCTAATGGTTTCTACACGTGCATACGGTACATGGAATAAAACAGGTTGCCTATTTCTCCTGACTGGGACACTTAATCCAAAGTTTTGCAATAACATTGATGAGTCTATCCTCCCACATAAAACATTTCGTAAGAACATGATGTCGGATTGTATGCGACGAGTGGACACAGATGTCATGTTATAAAAGCGAAGAAGGTCCTGATATTGTAAAGATTCCGGTCGAGGTGTGGCACTACAGTGTTGGGCAAGCCACATTAAAAATTTATGTTCTACCCTATCAATCCTGGTGAGATGTGTTGAAGCTGCGCCTGCCCAGATGACGGAGCAATACTCAAGGCGAGACCTAATGTTCGCGTTATATGCCGCCAACAGAGCAATTTTCGAGAATTTGCTACCAGGAACCCCTGCTTGCATTGATCGAATAAAAAAGTCCGAGAGCCCGGTTCGCGGATGACACAGTTTTTGCCACATGTTGTGCGAAAGTCAATTTGCTGTCCAGGTACACACCCAGGTCTCGCATCACAGTCTCACGCTGCAGCGTTGCATTGTGTACTTTATATTCGAAGCGCACAGGAGTACGGCGAAGAGTCATTGTGAATGATTTACATTTTAGAGGGTTCAAGGATAGCATCCAGTCTGCGGACCACTTACAAAGGGAATCAATATCCCTCTGCAAGCGTGTCGCGTCGTCCACAGACGCTACCCTCCTAAAGATTTTGACGTCATCAGCAAGCATCAGACATTCCGAGTCAATACTGGATGGCAGGTCGTTCACAAATAGGGCAAATAACAGAGGAGCCAGCAAGCTCCCTTCCGGTACACCAGAAGTGACGTCAGCCCAGTCAGAGACCGCCCCGTTAACTATCACCCGCTGCCGGCGACCAGTCAGATATGACCGAATCAGAGAGAGCATTTTGTCTCAAACATGATATGCATTTTCGAGCTTGTATAGTAACAGCTTATGGTTGACACTTTGGAAAGCCGAAGAGTAGTCCGTATAGATTGCATCTGTCTGGCAACCAGCAGCGATGGAATCCCAGGCGTGTCACAAGAAAACTGCTAGGTTTGAAGCACATGACCTTTTTGGAATAAAACCGTGCTGGGTGTTAGTCAGTGCTGGCAAAATGTGATCACTCAAAGCATTGTAGATGGTTTTTTATAAAATCTTGCCACATAGGCAAAGAAGTGAAATGGCTCGGTAGTTCGTCGGATTTTTCCGTGTGATATATTGGTGTGATATTTGCCTTTTTCCACTGGTTGGGAAATTTTCCCTGCCTGATGGAAAGGATGCAAGTTTTGTACAGCGGAACGCATAATTGGTCAGCACACTCACGGAGGATTCGGGCACTGATATTATCTGGTCCACATGCTTTATGCGGGTCAAGTCCAATGATAATCGTGTGGATTTGTTCTAATGAGGGCCGAAAGTCTGTGAGATTACAGTCCATAGACCTGTAATGGTGGATACTGGGCTACATCCCGTGCTGTGAACTTGGCTGAAAAGGCTTTGTTCAACAGGTTGGCACGTCCAACGTCATCGCTGATTAACTTGTTTCCGTCTAGCAGAGACGGAACAGAACCACTCCTTTTAAAACATTTCAAAAATGACCAGTATCGCTTTGGATTTGTCTTAAAATCTTCAACTAGTCTCCTCAGATAACTGCAGTAGCTTCGTCCGATCAGACGTTTGAAGAAGTCGCGTTTGTCTGTAAATTCACGCCGAATGACACCGTCACTCGGGTGCCTTTTCATTCGACGATGTGCACATTCCTTCGCGGCTAGTGCACGCCTGGCCTCAACGTCAAACCAGGGTGGAAGTCTACGGCGAGGAGTCACGACTGGCACATGATCACGAATAGCAGCTTCGATTAACGAGTAAAACACATCAACAGCATTGTCAACATCTAAGTCATCCAGAATGTTCCACGGTAAAAGTTCCAGACAGCGTCGCAATGAATTAAAATCTGCTCTCTTGTAGTTGTAAGCAGTCGATCTTGTCACAGCTGGTGGTGATGGCCTCGGCAGGAAGAACTTTGCCTGGATCTCGTCATGGTCCGAGTCTATAATTCATAGACAGATATGCAACGTGCTCCTTTGCATATCTGCATATAGACAGATATGCAACGTGTTCCTTTAAAGGCGGCGCAAATGACCTTTATGGTCCGGCACGCCTAAAAAAACCACTCTCCCCCCCTCATTTGAGAACTTGTGGTCCTAGGACGAAGCCTTCCAGTGGTCTTCGAATCTGCCCGTAGTTATAAAATGCTTGTGAGTGTAGATCAGTTGGTTAGAGCGCTGGCCTGCACTGGTCTCCCCTGTCCTGGCAACACAGGGTTCGAGTCGCTTCTCGCGCTCGCGTTTAGCCCCCGGCCAGGAGTGTCAGTTGGCAGCTGGCCCGATAAGGCCGGGAACGAGCTACCGGGCGGCCGTGTCGGTGCATTGACGGCACGCTAAACTTTCGATCAAAATTATGCCGTTGAACTTGAGTTCATGGATCGGGTTTTGGGAGCAGGGTCCACGCAACAAGCTCTGCTTAGCAATAGAACCCTGGTTCCTAAAGCCACCCAGCAAAAACTGATACTAATTTGATAAATAAAAAATTATAATAAAAATATAAAAAAGAAAAAAGAGAAACCTTTTAATACAAAATAATCCATCGGTCATGAAAAGAGTTCCAAGTCCAGCGAGAAGTGTGAATTTGAAAGTACTTATACTGCGATGGTCGTTCTTTTTTTGGGACCACATGTTGCTGTTAGCCATTCGCGCGCCCAGGGGGCCTGCCCACCCTTAGCGGTGAAAGTTGTGTGCCCACTATTTAAATTATCGGGTTCTCTATCGAAAAGTGCTAAACCATGGGACTTTGCGAAATACCTGGGTATTTGCGAAGTACATGGTGCTTTGCGCCCCTGCTGTTGACATCGGCCCTCCCACTTGTTGGGACGTTCCTATGCCTATGGAAGGAAACAAAGGGCAGTGTTAAATGACTGTAAACATGATTGGAATGATGTTCTGAGTGGAGTATCACAGGGCACTGTTCTAGGACAACTTCTCTTTATCATCCTTGTGAATAACATTGAGTTAGGGCTGAGGAACAGTGTTCAATTTTGCTGATCACGTCTAGCTGGTGGGAGTGATTGACAGTAGTGATCAATCTAGTAATATTCAACTAGACTTGGAGGGCCTAAAAAGTGGGCTGGTCGATGGCAGATGTCCTTCAACTATGATAAGTGTAAGGTTATGCATTTTGGGCCTGGAAATGAGACTTTCAGATGTACAATGGGAGAGAAGGAACTGGATGCTATTGAAGAGGAAAGCGACTTAGGTGTGTTTGTTTCAAAAGACCTGAAAGTAGAAAAACAATGCATCTCAGCTAGGAACAGGGCACTCAGAATGTGTACTCACTCAAGTATAGGAGATTAAATGTGGATATGATTGAAATGCACACAATAGTTAAAAGGCTGGATTAGGTCAATTTGAATGATGCTTTTATCAATTTGAATGACCCCTATAGGATCGGTTAAAGTATCATATAGGGGTAATCAATTCAGGTTAGACAAATTGAGGTGTAGGACAGTAAGCGACACCAGGTCTTCAGCCAAAGGGTTGTTGATCAGTGGAATAGACTGCCTGCTGATGTTGTGATGAGTTCCTCTTTGAATGTATTTGAAAGTATGGTAAATATTTTTTTAGACAGGAAGATCTTGTCTTTGCGTTAAAATATGTGATGGATTGGGTGAGATTTATGCCAAGTAAGTGTGCACGGCACAGGCCCCTTTAAACGGGCATGTATGCAGTTGGAAAATCCACATGTGTTAAGAGGGATCAAGGGAATAGGACCGGATAGCTAGGGTATATTGACATTGATAGGTGTGTGGATGCTGGTGGATGGTTTCCTTAGGATGTGGTCATGGTTGGGGTGGTCTTTTTACCAGGCTTATATTATCTACCATTTACAGACTTAACTGGATGAGCCCTTGTGGGCTAATTAAGTCTAAACACTTTATGACTTCATGACTTTATGATTTTAAGAATGTGGGTATACATGGAGTCATGGTCCCACTTCATAGAGACCTAATAATTAACATGCACTGTGGCGGATCTTCTAGCCATTTTCATTGCGCCAATATTGAGTCATTCATTGTGCCGTTGTGCTAGATGGTGGTTGATAATTTACTAATCTCCAAAAATGTTTCGTAGTGCCAGTAAGATGGTGGATGATAATAACTATAAGGAACAAACAAAAATGTACATGCCATGGGATAGGACTTGCTAACAAATGTGAGTTTTTACCGAGGGGGGGGGGTGGAGGGGGAATGAAGTTATCAATAGTCTCGAGCGTGAAAATCAGTACCAAGACCAAGTGGCTGAGCAGGCCCAACAAAATATGATTATTTTTCCTATATAATAAGGGTCACAAGGGCCCATCAGGTTAAGTCTGTAAAGGGAAGCTATCATAAGCCCGGCAAAAAGACACCCGTCATCCCAGCCAACACATCCAAAATTCCAAAGAAGCCATCCACTAACCTCACATACCCACCAATGCCAATGGCAGATGTCCTTCAACTACGACAAATGTACAGTTATGCATCCGGGGTCTGAAGGTGAGACTTTCGAATATGCAATTGGAGGAAGGAAATGGATGCTATTTGAGAGGAAAGAGACATAGGCGTGTTTGTTTCAAATGACCTTAACACTCGCACGTCCGGCGGTCCGTGCCAACTTCGCATGTCCGGGGGGCAGATGTCTGTCCCCCCAAGATCTCTAGAACTATGCTAGCTAGCGACAAACGGAAAACGGCGTAGGATAGCTGGTCACAGGTTCTATCGAAAGTGTTTTGGTCATTGTTTCGCTCAGGTCAATATTCAGGTCACTGGGTCATTATAGGTCAAATTCGATCAGACCAGGTGAGACTCACATATTGGCATATACTCAGGACCTGTAACAGATAGAAACAAACGGCGAACGCTATTCGACTGTTCTTGAAATGTTCTACCGACAATATGTGGTGTGTTTTAAGTTCAGGCCAACCGAAACTATGACCTCAGGTCAAGGTCATGAAATAGTCTAGGGAGGGCATGTAATGCATCAATTGACACGTCTTGGCGACACAAGCACAATGACAGTAATTTCAGCCTTCTAGCCCAATGCAGTGCGATATAATGCGCAGAAATGAGCCAGTGATCTCAGGTGACCTCAGATAACCTCGGTGAGGTCACTGAGCAAAAACGGCAGCGGTAACATTGAGCATAGCTCCAAACAACAGGCCACAACCGTTGTGATGTCATTCTGAGAGCAAATATATAGCCAGGAGACATTTGTATATTTTACCATAGCTCTATAATGGGGGAAGCCATGGCCGCGACCTAACCTCAGGTCAATGCTACGAAAAGCCCCGATATATGTTATGGTTCCTGATGAGATCATGACGTGTTATAAGTTTAAAATAAATCGCCAAATTATTGTGGAAGTTATGCAACCTAGAACTCTGAGTGTAGTTGGACCACTTCGACTGACCTGGTGACCTGACCTGAGATGACCCAGGTTTAAACATGTATGGGGTATGCGGAAAAGACCAATGAGCAGCTATGCGAGATTTGGCCTTGCTAACCCGATTAGTTTGGCGGGAAATTAGGAAAAACCGCAGGGGGAGATATCTGCCCCCACCCCTGGACGTTCGCGTGTTAGAGCTAAAAGCAATAGGTACCTTAGGAAATCATTAATACGAGTGTGAGACACAAAAGCAAGGAAGTCGTGAATCATCTATGCTTAACCTATGTGCGACCACATTTAGAACCTTCTGTGCAGGCATGGTAATCTTACTTAGGAAATATAGGTATGCTAGAAGGAATGCAGCGCAAAGCCTCATCAGTGGACTAGGTAATTTAAAATATGGGGAAAGGCTTTTGGCAGTGCATATATACTCACACAATTATATGAGATTAAAAGGTTATATGATGCATTAAATCGTCAAGGGGTTAGATCAAGTCAATCTGAATGATGGCCTTCTATTTAGAGTTTCACTTCAGTCAGGTCTCACATATAAGGTCATCAATTGAAGTTTAACAAAACGAGGTGTAGGACAATTAAGCGACAGCAGGTTTTCACTCAGAGAATTGCTGATCAGTGGAATAGGCTGCCTACTGATGTTGTGGTGAGTCTCTCATTGAACGTGTTTAAAAATAGAGTGGACATATTTTTAGGCTGGAAAATCGTATTTTTGAGTTCTAATTAGTGGCGGATGGGGTGAGATTTGTGCTAAATAAGTGTGCACTGTACACTGTAGAGGCCCCTTCAAGCAGGCATGGATCGAGTTCGAAACATATTGACAAGGGACTCGAGCCACGTGTGTGTGTTACGCCGGATCGAGTAAATAGGACCGGATAGGTAAGATAAATCGATATTGATGGCTGTGTGGGAGGTTGATGGATGGATTGTTTGGAATTAGGGATGTGGTGTATATTGGGGTGATGGGTGCCTTTTTGTCAAGGATATGGTATCTTCACTTTTCAGACTTAAACTAGATGGGCCTTTGAAACTAAAAAAATCCCGCCCGTCTTTCCGGTCAGATCCTCACACCCCGTCTCGGGGATCCATTTTTACCCCCTAAATTTCCAAACTAAGCGTTGAATGATGAAAACGAAAGTTGGGTCATTGGAACGCGCTCGACGAGTAAGGCCTGAAACCAACCCCAAAATGTTACACCCCATAAAGTGAGGTCACTAGGTGATCTATGTTATCACAACTGACAAGGATTTTGTCTCTGGGAGTTCATCTTATGGGAGATTAACACATATTTGGAATCAGAAAAGGAAGAAGAAATCGACCATTGCCCTAACATTTTTGGCCACCCAAAAATTATTTTTTAAATAAATTTATTTTAATCTTGTGTTTTTATTTCACCTTTTTGATGTATTCTCATGGGTAGGGCGGACCAGGAAATGTTTATTTAAGTCAACTTGTCCTCATAAAAATATTTACTTCAGCCAGGATCTTCGATTTTAGTCCGAATTGGCAAACATGCAAAACCAAGACATCATGGGAAAAAATCAAAAATTAATCTGGTGAGCTCTGTTGCATCCATAAAGATAAGGAAACGATGAAAGTTTCATTCAAATATCTACGTTTATTAAACCATCAAAGAGTGACGAATTATTTAACATATTTTTTTTTCGCGGTGACCTCACTTGTCATTGAATACCTCGTTGACGGTAGATGACTTAACCTCAATATGTTCACAAAACATGTACAATTGATGTGGGAAAACGTGTGGCAAATTTCGGCGCGCTGCCTCGCGCCGTTATTTTTTCACTATTCGTAGAGGGCCATATAGGAGGGGTATACACAGGGCATTTACAGGCAACTAGGGAGTAAAATTTCAACCCGGGAAATGTTAGATCAAGCCTCAGGGTCAAAGATTAGTGTAATTTTCAGAGTCCTCGCGTTCCGTGGCTATGGCTTCGATTTGCATTATGTGGGTGTCATTCGACGTGGCTTGCCGTACGGTATCAGAATGTTGAGATATCGAAATAATTTCAAAGGCGTCGAAGGTCCGGCATGTTTATTATGATTGAGTGCAATAGGAATAGGAGGGTCAGATCTATTTTTGCTTGCAACCTTTGTGATAGCAAGCACTCGTATCCTATATGACTAGGGGCTCGCAAAGAAATCTGTCATAACCTTCTCAGACGCTGCTCTCATCGGTGGTTATCTAGTTACGCTGCCACATTGCTATTCTGGACTTATAACATGTATAACTTTTTTTCAGTTTCTTCAACAGAAGTGATCAAATTTGCAAGAGAAGCCACACGTGAATGCGCACAATTGTATAACTAGTCCGAGTTCATAACCACGAGAGAGCAATGTTGTAATCAGGAGTAGATCCAGGAATTGTCATGTGGGCACCTGTCTGGAGGGGCACCATTTCTGCGGAGCGGCGCCACTGTGAAAACACTTGAAAGGGCGCCTCTGGCTGCAAAATTCGAGGAGGCGGGTTGCACTCTGGCCTGGAGAAAGGTCGAGGAACCCTTGGAAGGAAAGGCCGAGGGCGCCTTTCCTTCCAAGGGGTGCTTTTTTATTTTATAGAGCCGCCTCAGGCTGAAAAATTCGAGCAGGTGCATTGCAACCTTTTCAGAAGGACGCATTTTCCCGGCCTGATGGACACCACCTTCCACGTGGGGGTACATGCCATCGGTTCCAGACCATTTAACCTCCCTAGTTGTCATTGCATAAAATTTGTCCCCGTAAAACAGGAAAGCATGGGAAAGGAAATTCCATGTTCATACTTGCTACTAGAAAACCATCGTCCAATATTTTATGTTTTCCTGCTATAAGAGGGAAAAGTTTAATTTACTTACAGCATTGCTCTATGGTGATTGTGGAATCGGGTCCGGCACGTACGACATAAAACGGGTCCAACGTGCTGGACCCGACGTGGAATCGGGTGCAGCACGTTCATAGATAACGATAAGTAGTGAAACTTGCCAATTTTCGTGGAACATTTAGCCCCCAAAAATCATTTTTAACCATGGTAAACCTGAAAAAAATTGAAATACACTTATCATTGAATTCAAGTGTTTAAAAATGGCATTGAAAAATAAGTAGGTGGAATTCAATAATTTTTTTTTGGTTCCGGGGAAGGGAGGGAAGGCGGGGCTAGATCCCTTTATCCTGTTCAAATTTACCGCGTCCCGGGTTTGTCCCCCCCCCCCCCCGATTTCGAATCGGTAGTTACACCCATGACATAGACAACAGTTGCATGCGGACCTTTTGCATTTAGCAGGGCCAATGCATAGGACATGATATTGACGTTCATAATATTTTCCCATGCCAATTGTAGTATTCACGTGTTTAGATGCATGATAAAACCATAAACCATTTATGGACTCTTCCATTGTGAACCTTCCTATCGTATTCGTTCATAAATATATCGTACGTTGCAAAATTATGCCAAACCATGATCAAAAGCCAGGAAGCCTACTATACCCGGCATCAGGCATTTCGATACTTAAGAATGTAGGTATGATCTCCATAGCACTGTACACGATGAGAATGGAAAATTTAGCACTGGAAATTCAATGTAAATTTCACTCTGTTTCAATGAGGAAAAAGCTATGCTTTTTCCGTGGTCGCCAGTTTTCATGTGGTCAGGTGAAGGTATTTCGAGCTTGAGCTTGCTGCGTCTTTCCGTGTGCTAGTTCTTTGAGAACGCCAGGTAGAGGCGGGATGATCTCCGACATAGGCATGGGATACAGGTGAATCGACTTAAAATATGACTCCCCTCCCTCCGGCACACATGACTTGTAATATTCTTCGGGCCTGCCATGACCTGAAAATACGACTGTGTCACCATAGCGACTGGACGTTGAGGTGCTTGTCCTCCCAGTCGTGCAGACTTCATCTCCAGGGTTGAGAGCGTCAGGACTTCCAGTGGTGCAGACAGGGAGTTGGCGTCAGGGCGTACGCTGGTCAGAGGGAGTCCCCGCGCCACGAGGCCACTCCAGGCTATGCTCGCAACGTGTGGGGCCCGTCGCGACCGTGCCCGGCGGCGTTTCTCTCCCCTCTCGGCGGTGGGGACGGTGCAGGCGCGGGGGAGCAGCCCGAGGCGAGACGCCGGTCGGCCAGCAGCCCGGCATGGTGGCGCCAAATTCCTCCGACCCCCATGTTTTCCTCACAACCTGAGCCCCAGCGGGAGCCGACTTATCCAGCCGACCGGCACAGTGCGACAGGAAGTCGTCTGTACGCTGTCTGGCAGGGCTCTGATGACGAAATGCATTGCTGGAGCAGTTGTTTTGCTGTCAATCGGTATATTCGTGAACAATTCGTTGACATTCGGACCAGAGAGCCTTTCGCATCACTCGAAATGGAGGAGAGGGGCCGGATTCGCCCCCAAAGATATCGAAATCTAGTGGAGCTAGAAACAAAACATTCGGAAGGAAGCTTACGGCCATGGCGAACTCCCTGCAAGATGAATTTGATGACCTCAGGTCAATATATAACGGTGAAATGAAGTCGAGATCGGCCGGTACGCCTCGCCGTGGCGCCACGGCTCCGAAGAGATGGTTATGACGATGAACCCAAGGCCACCAGCCGGCGGCAGATCGGTCAATTTTGTACACCCGGAGTTCCTCTTTTTGTGCTTCATGTCCATGCACAATATTCCAAGTTGGGTCGCAAATAGGCTAAGTACAATTTGTTGATGACTTTCTTGGTTACATTTTTCATACACCTATTGATGATCCGTAGCATTATAGTTGCCGTGTCCATAGCTGAGTTACATTGCTTTTTATTAATTTAAGATCGCTTGAAGCTAATAACCAAATATTTTTCCTATGCAATGGCATCCGCTTCACTACCTCCCATTGCATATCTAAATATCCCACCTCCAGACCTCAGATGCATAGCCTTACATTTTTCATAGTTGAAAGTCATCTGCCATTGAGGATCCCACTTTTAGGTCCTCTAAATCTAGCCGAATATTCCTAAATTCATTCCTATTGTTAGCCATTCCAATTAGCATAATGCTATCAGCAAATGTATTACCCATATTCCATCGCCCAACATAAATGTTGTTCACAAATATGGTGAAGAAAGTTGGCCCTAGAACGGCACTAGTTGTTCTGTGGCACTCCACTCAGTCATTCCCTTTAGATTTGCATCCATGTATCAATTTAAACTTTGTTTCCTTCTGCTAATGACTAGTTTGTCCCGCTTGGAAATTTTCAGTCAATCCCGTGTTGCTCTAGCTCAAACTAGACGATTGTGTGGAACTTTATTAAATGCTTTGGTAAAGTCAAAGTACACTACAGCTATTGTGTTTCCATTGTCATCTTCTTGCACTCCGTATACCTACTAGATACTTCATAAGTTCAGCGAGAGCTCCATGTAGGTTAGCTAAGCAAGATCTACCATATCGATATCCATCTACGCCGATCGACTAATTACGTACATCAGTAAGGGATCAGATCAAGTATAACCCAGCAGGTCACAAAAAGCTGGATATTCAATTTCTATGTGAGAGGGATTGTGGGCTTGAGCTTGAGGGTTTTCAATTTATATGTGGCAGCCTAATAATAGTGCGTAAGCAAGCGTGAGAGGGCAAGACAACCTAAGTGGATAAGCAAAGGCCGCTGAATCGAATCGGCGCTAAAATAACGTTAACTTGAAGAGGTCGCCCGAGGATAATTCTGGTTGTTTGCATCCTTGAACCTTCCGAAAGTCACGGCGTGGTGTCACGCACGTTGAGGCAAAGTGAACCTATGGCCATTATCTGCATAGACGCAGATAACTGCGAAGTAGGGAAAACATCGACTATTCCTCCAGAAATATAGCATCACCCAAGAGACCTGAGATGACTTTAAACCATCTTCAGTAATAATAACCAATACAAATATAACATCAACTCGCGCAAACATGTTTTGCACACCTTTTGTTGGGAATGTTTTGCACACCTTTTGTTGGGGATGTTCATAGCAAAACTGCTGTATGAACCACCGCATATCTGCCCTCCCCCTCCATCCATCCACCACATGTAACACAATCTGCTAAAACTTGCGCCATTCCACACTCAATATAAGTATGCATAGATGAACCAAAAAGGTGAATGGGCGAAATGAATCCAGCCCTTGTTTGATGAACGTCCAACTGCAAGCATGAGAAGCAAACCTTACCATAAAATCACACAAACTACGTTTTTATCAACGGGCTATAGATATCAAAGCCCCTAAGCTTGCTGCCAAAGCTTCTCAAACCTGCGTGTTTGGACCATCCAACATATGATTTAACAAAGGTTAATGCCGCACCAACTGTTTATTGTTCCGTATGTAACTGTGATTATGCAAGCGCATATCTGATTACATGATTCATAACTAAATCGATTGGGACACATGATATATAGATGCTAGGTAAAATGCATCAAAGCTTCCTCGTGGAAGTCTCTGCTGTTAGCCACTCGTGGAAGAGTGGCTAACAGCAGAGATCAATCTAGTAATATTCAACTAGATTTGGACGACCTAAAAGAGTGGGCTGATCAATGGCAGATGACTTTCAACTATGATAAGTGTAAGGTTATGCATATAGGGTCTGCAGGCGAGACATTCAGTTATAAAATGGGAGGGAGGGAACTGGATGTTATTGAAGAGGAAAGGGACTTAGGTGTGTTGGTCTCAAAAGACCTTAAAGCAGAAAAACAATGTATCTCAGCTAGAAATAGGGCACTCAGAATGCTGGGACTCATTAATAGAAGTGTGAAATATAAGAGCAGGGAAGTCATGAAAAAGCTGTACTTAGCATATGTGCGGCCCCACTTGGAGTACTCTGTACAAGCATGGAGCCCCTACCTAGAAAAGGATATAGATATGTTAGAAAGAGTCCAGCGCAAAGCCACTAGACTCGTCAGTGGATTAAGTAACTTAGAATATGGAGAAAGGCTTAATGCATTAGATATGTACTCACTCAAGTATAGGAGATTAAGGGGAGACATGATTGAAATGTACAAAATTGTTAGAGGGCTAGATCAGGTCAATTTGAATGATGCTCTGCAGTTTAGAGTATCCCATAGGGGTCATCAATTCAGGTTAGACAAAATGAGGTGCAGGACAGTTAAACGACAACAGGTCTTCAGTCAAAGGGTTGTTGACCAATGGAATAGGCTGCCTGCTGATGCAGTGGGGAGTCCCTCATTGAATGTCTTTAAAAGTAGGGTGGATAATTTTTTTAGACAGGAAAATGTTGTTTTTGAATTCTAACTTGTGATGCATGGGATATTGAGTATTTTCACTAGCTATATAGGGTATAACATTATGCTAGTATTATGTTGTACTATATGGGGTGTACCTAGCAGTGGATTTGGCAACTTCCTTTGCGATGTCATACTGATGAGATTGGCTGTGGTGGCACAGGTGTAGGGATTGCATGGGTTTGGAATTGATAGGTGTGAACATGTACTTTCTAATATCTTCTAGACAGGCTTGACCCAGATGGGCCCTTGTGGCCCTTATTAAGCCTTAACACTTTATGACTTTATGACTTTATGACTCGCATTTTATGACAAGCACAATACAGGCCAAAATCTGAAGATGAACTTCTCGGAAATTAGCATGAACTGGCGTCACATTTGCTGAGATGAAGCGCGAACTGATTTGGTGGATTGGAGATCGACGTGGAGTGATTGATGACATGAGATCCTGATATCTTGTGATGCACTTAGCGTCTCTCACATCCACTCTTGACTCATCCCAATGGTCATGGATGGTGATACTCCCTATGTGGGATTGGCTCGAGTGGAGCCCGAGCTATGGATGCCGAATACCGGTTCCATGTAAAAGAAACAATATTATACAGTCATAAAGTCATGAAGTGTTTAGGCTTAATGAGAGCCACAAGGACCCATCCAGTTAAGTCTGTAAATGGAAGATACCATAAGCCCGGTAAAAAGACCCACCCCAGCCATCACCACATCCTAAAGAAACCATCCACCCACCTCTAAATCAATGCGGATCTTCCCTAGCCATCCAGCCATATTTTCATCATCCCCCTCAACACATGTGGATTGGATGCCCTACCAACAACTTTCAAACTGCATCCACGCCCGCTTAAAGGGGTCTGTGCCGTACACACCCACCTAGCACGAATCTCACCCCATCCACTATCAGAGCTCAAAAACAAGACTTCCCTGTCTAAAAAAATTGTTCAACCTTCTTTTAAATCCATTCAATGAGGAACTCCTCACATCAGCAGGCAGCCTATTCCACTGATAACAACCCTTTGACTGGAGACATGTTTAAATATTGAAGCCAGCTCGGCTTGAACTAACACAAATACTTTCAGAAACAATTGCACGGAGTCAGACTTGTGCTCGACTCAAATGCTTTGGTCGATTCACATGTAACTCATAGATCTTGAAAATTGATTCGACTCATGATTCAGAGCAGGTCAAAATTCTTTGATTCGACTCGATTCAGACTCAAAGCTCACAAAATTCAACTCGCGACTCAAACCGACTGAGAGAAATTTGAATCGATTCAGATCAGACTCATGAGCTATAATATGATTCAGTGTGCACTTCCCATACACTGTATATATATATAATTCCCGTATTTAATTAAAGTCGCAGATAAATATGCTATGACGTCAAAATGCTTAACATTCATACTTATTTGTGATTATTGCCATTGTTTTTTGTTGTTGTTGTAAATAACTTCAGTACCCCTCATTCTTTGCGTACTGGCAGTTGATAAGTTGACAATTGTAATGCTAAGCATGAATAATTATGTTGTGTTTTTGCTCCCTATTTTGTGTCATGGCATACTATTCACAAAGATACATGCTTTATATAATTTGTTCATAACTTGTATTTCTCTCATAAGACTGAAATGACTCATTTTGGTTTCAATGATTGACTTCTGATTGGACTCATGAATAAAGATATACTTTCGGGAAAATAATCGAGTCAACTCACGAGTCCAAAAACGATTGATTCATGAGTCGATTCTCGATTCAACTCGAGTCGAGTACAAGTCTGCACCGAGCTCATTGTGGGAAATGCATTACTGAGAAAGTTGTGCTGCATGCAAAATATCTATCGACATATCGCACCGCGCATGCTATGTTTAACCGTTTGCTATTGTTGCAATGCTATTTTTAACTGTTGCATCTATTGAAGCATATTTGCGTATTCTCCTTATTTATTTCCTGAGGTGTTCATCATATTTATTCACGAATGAAGAAGATAACTTCTTGATATGTTTTTGATATGCACTTGATGCGTCCTTTTCTTCTGAGAAGAATGGAACACATCGAGCACCTCACACAGTGCACAGAAAATACAAATATAAACGCAACTGCTAAGTGTACCACAACAGGAGACGTGTTCGACTGGGGAAACATGTAAGCATTTGAGGCACGCTGTAGGCCACTGAAAATTGAGGAGGAAATAGAAATTATATCACAACAAAAACAGCCTCTAAACAGGAACATAGGGAAGCCATCCATGCCTCAAGGTTGGTCTCGGCTACTTAAGAACACAAATATAGTACTTGAATGACTACGTTTCATGCTTAGAATGACCATGCATAATTGCTTCATGCTGCGTTAACTGCGTTTGCCGTGCTTCATTGTAACCATGGCAACGGTTCGGGGTGAAACTGAAACCGGTGTTGCGACTTACATCAGATGCTCTGTGTTTGTAAACATTATTCATTTATATAGCCAGGACATACTGTGAGTCCGGGCGTGGTGAGATGATGCAGCTTGCAGTGATGCGTGTTCATTCGCATTTTAGCATGCTTGAACATCAGCAATTACCAAGAAGTTCTCACCATCTCCCTGTGTCATATTTGGCCCTGGGTGGACCTGATGCGTAGGTGGATGATGTCCCTCCAGCAGCGTCCCCTCCATGCCCCCTTCCCCACCTCCACCCCTGCACACCGCGCCCTGCCGCCAGCTAACGGTGTTGGACATTGAAAGGTGGCTATTTCGGTTTGAGTTCCCCGAGTTTGATCCTTACTGGACTTGTTTGTGCGGCTGGGCGGTCACCAGACACTGGCCCGCCGGCAACACCCCGTCCCCCTCCCCCGTCTCCCCTCGACCCCGGACGCCGGGACGGGCGGCTCAGTCGGCGCCGCCGCACCCGGTCAAGGACAAAACAATGCTGGAAAACACAGCCCAACTTTGAAATACTATTCGTTGCCTCCCGACACGCCAACGGTCGGAAGCACTTCATTCGGTTTCGCTCGACGTCGTCCGAATGAAATGCTGCTTGATGGATATCGTGACCTTGTGGTCCAGTAGCAAATTTTATCCGAAAATTAAACTGTTACCCAGTACATTATCACCGAAAATGTCCCAATGCGCAAGTATACCAAAATTGCAATTAGCACTACACGTTTGTGCAATGGCACAGTTGCAGCATCGAAACAGCTCCGATGCAAAACTACATCCTTTACTGGGAAATCGTGCCATATTATTGAACCATGCACTTGACCATAGAAAGCATGGTCAACCTCAGCTACTCTTACTGCTTGGCTCCACATCCTGTCGCATCGCATCGTTATACCTTTATCTTTCCCCACTGGGCGCTAATGATCAAAGGTTGGTCAAAGTACATTGAGCCCAAAGAACAAACAAACACCGTCTCTTTTACAACCCCAGTGTTTAACTAACCAGAACTGGTTGAAAATGCTTTCATAGAAATGCCAGAACAAACAAATGTATGACGCCCGTGGGGTCTCAGTGCCGAGGAGCCCGTGGATGTTCCCTTGAACAGTGTTGATATATCTGCATGTGCTCTCAATTCACATACCATTTTCATTCTAATGAATGATCACCTGCACAGTTAACATTGAAGTCAATAGTGCAAAGAAAACAGAAACCTTGTGTCGCCAAGAACGCCGAACAATGCAAGTAGGAAGTTCGTGTATTTGCACTACCTATTCTTCCGACCTGATTAATACGGATCTCGAATCTGATGCAAACCTAATGTCAATCGAGGGCTCATGCCCGGAACTAGATGGATCTTCCGATGCCCCTGAGAGATCCAATGCTCCAACTCAACGGATTGATACTTACCCATGCTTGGGAGCACTATGGGTAGATATAGAACCAAATGCAGATGTGTGATATTGGGGTTGAGCAGTACTTGATGGAAGGCGACTTACGCGCCGGGCCAGTCGGTATCAGTGGCGAGGACTGCGCCACAATGTGACTTTGTCTCGGCTTGTTTTCGTCTGTAATCTTTGCGCATTCACTGCGGCCGGGAGCAGAGTTGTGGAAGTGCGGGTGTGGGCTGCTGCCGGGAACAGAGTTGTGGAAGTGCGGGTGTGGGCTGCTGCCGGGAACAGAGTTGGGGAAGTGCGGGTGCGGGCTACGCTGTCTCTTCCCCTGCCCAAATAACCCCTGCCTAAATAACCCCTGCCTAAATAACCCCTGCCTAAATAACCCCTGCCTAAATAACCCCTGCCTAAATAACCCCTGCCTAAATAACCCCTGCCTAAATAACCCCTGCCTAAATAACCCCTGCCTAAATAACCCCTGCCTAAATACCCCCTGCCCAAATAACCCCTGCTAGGTTGGTTATTTGGGCTTACGGCGCATCGATTGCGTTAGTCATACATACAGCCTGCTTGGTGCAGGCGATATGGCCACCTGAGAAGCACCTGCTCGGTATTTCTCAACAAAGAATCAGCTTCATGCGATGTGCTAAAGTGCTAATGTGCTAAAATGCGATGTCTTCCGTTGTGCACTCCCTTTGGGTGACATTTGATCGCCACATGTGGGATTCCCATGTAGCTGTAGCTGTTGTGGTCCGCAAGTGCACTGGATGCCTTCTGGTCCTGAGCCGTCTGCGTCAGCATCTGCCCACCAGTACCCTCTTCACTATAGTCAATAGCCTAGTTATATCCAATATCCGCTACTGTATATCTGTTTACGGGAACGGATCGTTAGCGAACACCCACAGACTAGACAAGATCATTAACTTCGCCACTACAGTCGTGTCAGGTCTACGGAAATTTGGTCATATTTCTGATGCCCGTAACGAGCTGGGTCTCCTCACCGCAGCTCCTACGCATATATTTCACAGCCTTACTTTGCTCCACAAGATCATTCTGACGGGTGAGCCAACGCACATTGCCGGTCAAATCACTGCAAACTCTACTCTGCGAAACCGTCACACACGTAGAGACGACCACTTGCACCTACCTGCCAGCCATACACAGAGAGGCCGTCTGCAGGAGATTTCTTTCCTCGTCTATCTTCCACTATTACAAACTTCCTACTGAAACAAAAACATCTAGGCTGTCCAACTTCAAGAAATATGCACTAGCTTATCTCCACGAACAACACTAATCACACAAAACAACTTACACAATGGATGTGTGTACACTGCACAGTATAAACTCACCATTAGGCCATCGCTTTTCCATCACTTCTATAGCTTCGTTTATAGCTCGTGTTGCGAGCACGGTGTGTGCAGTGCAGATAGTGATATGGGTATTGTATTATGTTGGAGTACGAATTTTTGCTGTGTATCTGCTCCCACTATAGACCACAAATATATCCTTTCTCTACAAATGTCTGTGAGCTATACCTAGACTGTCCATAATAGCCACTGCACGGGGAGGGCATGCATCGTGAAATAAATAAATAATATATATATATATATATATATATATTTATATATATACCTATACATAGGAATTGTCATGGGCGAAAATTGATATGGGCGTACTGTCGTCTGCCTCTACACTGTACTGTCGTCTGTCTCTGCACTGCACTGTCGTATGTCTGTACACTGCACTGTCGTCTGTCTCTGCACTGCACTGTCGTCTGTCTCTGCACTGCACTGTCGTATGTCTGTACACTGCACTGTCGTCTGTCTCTGCACTGCACTGTCGTCTGTCTCTGCACTGCACTGTCGTCTGTCTGTACACTGCAATGTGGTCTGCCCTCTATGCTGCACTGAATGGGCGCTGTATGACCGAAGCAGTCGATGCGCCCCTAAGCCCAAAAAACCAACCAATCTATACTGCACTGTCGTCTGCCTCTGCACTGTACTGTCGTCTGCCTCTGCACTGTACTGTCGTCTGCCTCTGCACTGTACTGTCGTCTGCCTCTGCACTATACTGTCGTCTGTCCTCTACACTGTACTGTAGTCTGTCTCTGCATTACACTGTCGTCTGCCCATTATACTGCACTGTCTTCTGCCTCTGCACTGTACTGTCGTCTGTTTCTGCACTGTACTGTCGTCTGCCTCTGCACTATACTGTCGTCTGTCCTCTACACTGTACTGTAGTCTGTCTCTGCATTACACTGTCGTCTGCCTCTGCACTGCACTGTCGTCTGCCTCTGCACTGTACTGTCGTCTGCTCTCTACACTGTACTGTCGTCTGCCTCTGCATTACACTGTACTGTCGTCTGCCTCTACACTGTACTGTAGTCTGCCTCTACACTGTACTGTCGTCTGCCTCTGCACTGTACCGTCGTCTGCCTCTGCACTGTACTGACGTCTGCCTCTACACTGTACTGTCGTCTGCCTCTGCACTGTACTGTCGTCTGCCTCTGCATTACACTGTCGTCTGCTCTCCGGACTATACTGTCGTCTGCCTCTACACTGTACTGTCGTCTATCCTCTACACTGTACTGTCGTCTGCCTCTGCACTGTACTGTCGTCTGCCTCTGCACTGTACCGTCGTCTGCCTCTGCACTGCACTGACGTCTGCTCTCCGCACTATACTGTCGTCTGCTCTCTACACTGTACTGTAGTCTGTCCTCTGCACTGTACTGTCGTCTGCCTCTGCATTACACTGTACTGTCGTCTGCCTCTGCATTGCACTGTCGTCTGCTCTCCTCACTGTACTGTCGTCTGCCTCTACACTGTACTGTCGTCTGTCCTCTACACTGTACTGTCGTCTGCCTCTGCACTGTACTGTCGTCTGCCTCTGCACTGTACCGTCGTCTGCCTCTGCACTGTACTGACGTCTGCCTCTACACTGTACTGTCGTCTGTCCTCTACACTGTACTGTCGTCTGCCTCTGCACTGTACTGTCGTCTGCCTCTGCACTGTACCGTCGTCTGCCTCTGCACTGTACTGACGTCTGCCTCTACACTGTACTATCGTCTGTCCTCTACACTGTACTGTCGTCTGCCTCTCCACTGTACTGTCGTCTGCCTCTGCACTGTACTGTCGTCTGCCTCTGCATTACACTGTACTGTCGTCTGCCTCTGCATTACACTGTACTGTCGTCTGCCTCTGCATTACACTGTACTGTCGTCTGCCTCTGCATTACACTGTACTGTCGTCTGCCTCTGCATTACACTGTACTGTCGTCTGCCTCTGCATTACACTGTACTGTCGTCTGCCTCTGCATTACACTGTACTGTCGTCTGCCACTACACTGTACTGTCGTCTGCCTCTGCACTATGCTGTCGTCTGCCTCTGCACTATACTGTCGTCTGCCTCTGCACTGTACTGTCGTCTGCCTCTGCATTACACTGTCGTCTGCTCTCCGCACTATACTGTCGTCTGCCTATACACTGTACTGACGTCTGCCTCTACACTGTACTGTCGTCTGTCCTCTACACTGTAATGTAGTCTGTCTCTGCATTACACTGTCGTCTGTCCTCTATACTGCACTGTCGTCTGCCTCTGCACTGTACTGTCGTCTGCCCTCTATACTGCACTGTCGTCTGCCTCTGCACTGTACTGTCGTCTGTCTATGCATTACACTGTACTGTAGTCTGCTCTCTGCACTGTACTGTCGTCTGCCTCTACACTGTACTGTCGTCTGCCTCTGCATTACACTGTACTGTAGTCTGCTCTCTGCACTGTACTGTCGTCTGCCTCTGCACTATACTGTCGTCTGCCTCTGCATTACACTGTCGTCTGCTCTCCGCACTATACTGTCGTCTGCCTCTACACTGTACTGTAGTCTGCTCTCTGCACTGTACTGTCGTCTGCCTCTGCATTACACTGTACTGTCGTCTGCCTCTGCATTACACTGTACTGTAGTCTGCTCTCTGCACTGTACTGTCGTCTGTCCTCTATACTGCACTGTCGTCTGCCTCTGCACTGTACTGTCGTCTGCCTCTGCACTGTACTGTCGTCTGCTCTCCGCACTATACTGTCGTCTGCCTCTGCATTACACTGTCGTCTGCTCTCCGCACTATACTGTCGTCTGCCTCTACACTGTACT
Source organism: Imbricaverruca yamaguchii (assembly GCA_034440575.1). Taxonomy (NCBI): domain Eukaryota; kingdom Metazoa; phylum Arthropoda; class Thecostraca; family Neoverrucidae; genus Imbricaverruca; species Imbricaverruca yamaguchii. Next base: position 161,712 of record JAOTOL010001324.1, read on the forward strand.
GTCGTCTGTCCTCTACACTGTACTGTCGTCTGCCTCTGCATTACACTGTCGTCTGCTCTCCGGACTATACTGTCGTCTGCCTCTACACTGTACTGTCGTCTATCCTCTACACTGTACTGTCGTCTGCTCTCTGCATTGTACTGTCGTCTGCCTCTGCACTGTACTGTCGTCTGCCTCTACACTGTACTGTCGTCTGCCTCTGCATTACACTGTACTGTCGTCTGCCTCCGCATTACACTGTACTGTCGTCTGCCTCTGCATTACACTGTACTGTCGTCTGCCTCTGCATTACACTGTACTGTCGTCTGCCTCTGCATTACACTGTACTGTCGTCTGCCTCTGCATTACACTGTACTGTCGTCTGCCTCTACACTGTACTGTAGTCTGCTCTCTGCACTGTACTGTCGTCTGCCTCTGCACTGTACTGTCGTCTGCCACTACACTGTACTGTCGTCTGTCCTCTACACTGTACTGTCGTCTGCCACTACACTGTACTGTCGTCTGTCCTCTACACTGTACTGTAGTCTGCTCTCTGCACTGTACTGTCGTCTGCCTCTGCACTGTACTGTAGTCTGCCTCTGCATTCCACTGTACTGTCGTCTGCCTCTGCACTGTACTGTCGTCTGCCTCTGCACTATACTGTCGTCGGTCCTCTACACTGTACTGTAGTCTGTCTCTGCATTACCCTGTCGTCTGCCCTCTATACTGCACTGTCGTCTGCCTCTGCACTGTACTGTCGTCTGTCTCTGCACTGTACTGTCGTCTGCCTCTGCACTATACTGTCGTCTGTCCTCTACACTGTACTGTAGTCTGCCTCTGCACTACACAGTACTGTCGTCTGCCTCTGCACTGTACTGTAGTCTGCCTCTGCACTGTACTGTCGTCTGCCTCTGCACTGTACTGTCGTCTGCCTCTGCATTACACTGTACTGTCGTCTGCCTCTGCATTACACTGTCGTCTGCTCTCCGCACTATACTGTCGTCTGCCTCTACACTGCACTGTCGTCTGTCCTCTGCACTGTACTGTCGTCTGCCTCTGCACTGTACTGTCGTCTGCCTCTACACTGTACTGTCGTCTGCCTCTGCACTGTACTGTCGTCTGCTCTCCGCACTATACTGTCTCTGCCTTACACTGTATGTCGTCTGTCTCTGCACTGTACTGTCGTCTGCCTCTGCATTACACTGTACTGTGTCTGCTCTGCACTGTACTGTCGTCTGCCACTACACTGTACTGTCGTTGCCTCTGCACTGTACTGTCGTCTGCCTCTGCACTGTACTGTTTCTTACTCATAATACATACTGTACTTCTCGCCTTACTTACTGTGTTTTTTATTTTTACACTGTATGTGTTCTCTGCACTGTACTGTGTCTGCTCTTAATTACTTCGTCTCTCTGCACTGTACTGTCGTCTGCCTCTGCATTACACTGTACTGTGTCTGCCTCTGCACTGTACTGTCGTCTGCCTCTGCACTGTACTGTCGTCTGCCTCTGCATTACACTGTACTGTCGTCTGCCTCTGCATTACACTGTACTGTCGTCTGCCCTGCACTGTACTGTCGTCTGCCTCTGCACTGTGCTGTCGTTGCCTCTGACTTACTGTGTCTGCCTTGCACTGTACTGTCGTCTGCCTCTGCATGACTGTCGTCTGCTCTCTGCACTATACTGTCGTCTGCCTCTACACTGTACTGACGTCTGCCTCTGCACTGTACTGTCGTCTGCCTCTACACTGTACTGTGTCTGCCTCTGCATTACACGTACTGTCGTCTGCCTTGCACTGTACTGTCGTCTGCCTTGACTGTACTGTCGTCTGCCTCTGCACTGTACTGTCGTCTGTCTTTACACTGTACTGTGTCTGTCTCTGCTCTGACTGTGTCTGCCTCTACACTGTACTGTCGTCTGCCTCTGCACTGTACTGTGTCTGTCTCTGCACTGTACTGTTCTGCCTCTGCCTTACTGTCTCTGTCTCTACTGTTTTTCATACACTGTCTCTGCCTCTGCACTGCACTGTCGTCTGCCTCTGCCTGTACTGTCGTCTGTCTCTACACTTACTGTCGTCTGCCTCTGCTTACACTGTACTGTCGTCTGCCTCTCACTGTCTGTAGTCTGCCTCTACACTGTACTGTCGTCTGCCTCTGCACTGTACCGTCGTCTGCCTCTGCACTGTACTGACGTCTGCCTCTACACTGTACTGTCGTCTGCCTCTGCACTGTACTGTCGTCTGCCTCTGCATTACACTGTCGTCTGCTCTCCGGACTATACTGTCGTCTGCCTCTACACTGTACTGTCGTCTATCCTCTACACTGTACTGTCGTCTGCCTCTGCACTGTACTGTCGTCTGCCTCTGCACTGTACCGTCGTCTGCCTCTGCACTGTACTGACGTCTGCTCTCCGCACTATACTGTCGTCTGCTCTCTACACTGTACTGTAGTCTGTCCTCTGCACTGTACTGTCGTCTGCCTCTGCATTACACTGTACTGTCGTCTGCCTCTGCATTGCACTGTCGTCTGCTCTCCTCACTGTACTGTCGTCTGCCTCTACACTGTACTGTCGTCTGCCTCTACACTGTACTGTCGTCTGTCCTCTACACTGTACTGTCGTCTGCCTCTGCACTGTACTGTCGTCTGCCTCTGCACTGTACCGTCGTCTGCCTCTGCACTGTACTGACGTCTGCCTCTACACTGTACTGTCGTCTGTCCTCTACACTGTACTGTCGTCTGCCTCTGCACTGTACTGTCGTCTGCCTCTGCACTGTACCGTCGTCTGCCTCTGCACTGTACTGACGTCTGCCTCTACACTGTACTATCGTCTGTCCTCTACACTGTACTGTCGTCTGCCTCTCCACTGTACTGTCGTCTGCCTCTGCACTGTACTGTCGTCTGCCTCTGCATTACACTGTACTGTCGTCTGCCTCTGCATTACACTGTACTGTCGTCTGCCTCTGCATTACACTGTACTGTCGTCTGCCTCTGCATTACACTGTACTGTCGTCTGCCTCTGCATTACACTGTACTGTCGTCTGCCTCTGCATTACACTGTACTGTCGTCTGCCTCTGCATTACACTGTACTGTCGTCTGCCACTACACTGTACTGTCGTCTGCCTCTGCACTATGCTGTCGTCTGCCTCTGCACTATACTGTCGTCTGCCTCTGCACTGTACTGTCGTCTGCCTCTGCATTACACTGTCGTCTGCTCTCCGCACTATACTGTCGTCTGCCTATACACTGTACTGACGTCTGCCTCTACACTGTACTGTCGTCTGTCCTCTACACTGTAATGTAGTCTGTCTCTGCATTACACTGTCGTCTGTCCTCTATACTGCACTGTCGTCTGCCTCTGCACTGTACTGTCGTCTGCCCTCTATACTGCACTGTCGTCTGCCTCTGCACTGTACTGTCGTCTGTCTATGCATTACACTGTACTGTAGTCTGCTCTCTGCACTGTACTGTCGTCTGCCTCTACACTGTACTGTCGTCTGCCTCTGCATTACACTGTACTGTAGTCTGCTCTCTGCACTGTACTGTCGTCTGCCTCTGCACTATACTGTCGTCTGCCTCTGCATTACACTGTCGTCTGCTCTCCGCACTATACTGTCGTCTGCCTCTACACTGTACTGTAGTCTGCTCTCTGCACTGTACTGTCGTCTGCCTCTGCATTACACTGTACTGTCGTCTGCCTCTGCATTACACTGTACTGTAGTCTGCTCTCTGCACTGTACTGTCGTCTGTCCTCTATACTGCACTGTCGTCTGCCTCTGCACTGTACTGTCGTCTGCCTCTGCACTGTACTGTCGTCTGCTCTCCGCACTATACTGTCGTCTGCCTCTGCATTACACTGTCGTCTGCTCTCCGCACTATACTGTCGTCTGCCTCTACACTGTACTGTCGTCTGTCCTCTACACTGTACTGTCGTCTGCCTCTGCATTACACTGTCGTCTGCTCTCCGGACTATACTGTCGTCTGCCTCTACACTGTACTGTCGTCTATCCTCTACACTGTACTGTCGTCTGCTCTCTGCATTGTACTGTCGTCTGCCTCTGCACTGTACTGTCGTCTGCCTCTACACTGTACTGTCGTCTGCCTCTGCATTACACTGTACTGTCGTCTGCCTCCGCATTACACTGTACTGTCGTCTGCCTCTGCATTACACTGTACTGTCGTCTGCCTCTGCATTACACTGTACTGTCGTCTGCCTCTGCATTACACTGTACTGTCGTCTGCCTCTGCATTACACTGTACTGTCGTCTGCCTCTACACTGTACTGTAGTCTGCTCTCTGCACTGTACTGTCGTCTGCCTCTGCACTGTACTGTCGTCTGCCACTACACTGTACTGTCGTCTGTCCTCTACACTGTACTGTCGTCTGCCACTACACTGTACTGTCGTCTGTCCTCTACACTGTACTGTAGTCTGCTCTCTGCACTGTACTGTCGTCTGCCTCTGCACTGTACTGTAGTCTGCCTCTGCATTCCACTGTACTGTCGTCTGCCTCTGCACTGTACTGTCGTCTGCCTCTGCACTATACTGTCGTCGGTCCCCTACACTGTACTGTAGTCTGTCTCTGCATTACCCTGTCGTCTGCCCTCTATACTGCACTGTCGTCTGCCTCTGCACTGTACTGTCGTCTGTCTCTGCACTGTACTGTCGTCTGCCTCTGCACTATACTGTCGTCTGTCCTCTACACTGTACTGTAGTCTGCCTCTGCACTACACAGTACTGTCGTCTGCCTCTGCACTGTACTGTAGTCTGCCTCTGCACTGTACTGTCGTCTGCCTCTGCACTGTACTGTCGTCTGCCTCTGCATTACACTGTACTGTCGTCTGCCTCTGCATTACACTGTCGTCTGCTCTCCGCACTATACTGTCGTCTGCCTCTACACTGCACTGTCGTCTGTCCTCTGCACTGTACTGTCGTCTGCCTCTGCACTGTACTGTCGTCTGCCTCTACACTGTACTGTCGTCTGCCTCTGCACTGTACTGTCGTCTGCTCTCCGCACTATACTGTCGTCTGCCTCTACACTGTAGTGTCGTCTGTCCTCTGCACTGTACTGTCGTCTGCCTCTGCATTACACTGTACTGTAGTCTGCTCTCTGCACTGTACTGTCGTCTGCCACTACACTGTACTGTCGTCTGCCTCTGCACTATACTGTCGTCTGCCTCTGCACTATACTGTCGTCTGCCTCTGCATTACACTGTCGTCTGCTCTCCGCACTATACTGTCGTCTGCCTCTACACTGTACTGACGTCTGCCTCTACACTGTACTGTCGTCTGCCTCTACACTATACTGTCGTCTGCTCTCCGCACTATACTGTCGTCTGCCTCTACACTGTATTGTAGTCTGCTCTCTGCACTGTACTGTAGTCTGCTCTCTGCACTATACTGTCGTCTGTCCTCTGCACTGTACTGTCGTCTGCCTCTGCATTACACTGTACTGTCGTCTGCCTCTGCATTACACTGTACTGTCGTCTGCCTCTGCATTACACTGTACTGTCGTCTGCCTCTGCATTACACTGTACTGTCGTCTGCCTCTGCATTACACTGTACTGTCGTCTGCCACTACACTGTACTGTCGTCTGCCTCTGCACTATGCTGTCGTCTGCCTCTGCACTATACTGTCGTCTGCCTCTGCACTGTACTGTCGTCTGCCTCTGCATTACACTGTCGTCTGCTCTCCGCACTATACTGTCGTCTGCCTATACACTGTACTGACGTCTGCCTCTACATTGTACTGTCGTCTGTCCTCTACACTGTAATGTAGTCTGTCTCTGCATTACACTGTCGTCTGTCCTCTATACTGCACTGTCGTCTGCCTCTGCACTGTACTGTCGTCTGCCCTCTATACTGCACTGTCGTCTGCCTCTGCACTGTACTGTCGTCTGTCTATGCATTACACTGTACTGTAGTCTGCTCTCTGCACTGTACTGTCGTCTGCCTCTACACTGTACTGTCGTCTGCCTCTGCATTACACTGTACTGTAGTCTGCTCTCTGCACTGTACTGTCGTCTGCCTCTGCACTATACTGTCGTCTGCCTCTGCATTACACTGTCGTCTGCTCTCCGCACTATACTGTCGTCTGCCTCTACACTGTACTGTAGTCTGCTCTCTGCACTGTACTGTCGTCTGCCTCTGCATTACACTGTACTGTCGTCTGCCTCTGCATTACACTGTACTGTAGTCTGCTCTCTGCACTGTACTGTCGTCTGTCCTCTATACTGCACTGTCGTCTGCCTCTGCACTGTACTGTCGTCTGCCCTCTATACTGCACTGTCGTCTGCCTCTGCACTGTACTGTCGTCTGTCTATGCACTGTACTGTAGTCTGTCCTCTGTACTGTCGGCTGTCCTCTGCACTGTCGTCTGTTCTCTGTACTGTCGCCTGTTATCTGTACTGTCGACTGTTCTGTTCTCTGTACAGAACAGTCGACTGTTCTGTTCTCTGTCTGTTCTCTGTACTGTCGTCTTTTTCCTGTTTCGCTCTGTGAGTAATGTCATCAGCTCTCTCTCTATCTATCTCTCTCTCTCTCTCTCTCTCTCTCTCTCTCTCTCTCTCTCTCTCTCTCTCTCTCTCTCTCTCTATTCTCTCTCTCTCTCTCTCTCTCTCTCTCTCTCTCTCTCTCTCTCTCTCTCTCTCTCTCTCTCTCTCTCTCTCCCTCTCTCTCTCTCTCTCTTCGTGGGTGAAAATGGAAGACGTTGAATGGTTGACGGATGAACTGTAGTAGACTGCAGATGGGTTTGATTGCGATTGAGAAATTAAAGACTTTTAACCCTGCTGATATAAAATAATATGATAAATTTACCTTCAGAGTGCAGGGTAAATTACCCGAAAACAGGTACAGCCTAAATTAACCATCTTATATTGGTATAAGGCCGAGCTTAATTCCTGAAAATTGGTACCACAAGCTACTAGTTTCTAGGTTTGTCTAGGATAATCTCAGGTAACTAACTAATCATATTATAACGTGATGGTGACCTGCCTGCAAACATGAAGACAAAAAAAACGGAAAAGGCTATGCAATTGGTTAAACCTGACATACAATAACAATTATCCTTCAAATTATGTTCTGAGGCGTCTTTGAATTGGCTATCTTGACACACGGGCAACTAGTCTAGGAAAGCCACACAGAAATAGAGGCCGTGTCAGTGACAGTCGCGGAGCGTGCAGCTCGGCCACTTTACAAGAAATGGAGTCAACATCTTCAAACAAAGATATAATAGTTCCATTTCAAGCCATGTACCCCAGTCATCTTCCAACTACTGTCAGGATGGAGTTAAGCAGTTCTACCCCTTCGCTGCAGTTGGTTTTCTTCAAGACCACAGAACAGTTCAATGGTGAATATTCAAATTGGTTAAAGATTGAAAAGTTATCTTCAGTGTCAACTTATGCAATCCTAAAGTTGAATTCGAAGATACTATATTGTGTGGATCCTTGTGTAGGAAAGCAACGCTGCTGGGAAAACAAGCATGCTGGCGAAAGGAAATTGCCAGAGTGTCAGAATGTTTTCGTTCTTCTGTGGCTCCACAAACACCAGAGTGCCAGAATGTCTTCCACCGCCGTGGCTGTACCAAACGATCAGTTAATGAGAGCCATACACATTAGGTAGTTCGTACGCGAGGTGGCACTATTTGTGATTTCCTTGGTATCCTAAAAAATGTAAATTGGTGTGAAGAAAACGTCAAGGTGTGGTGGGATATAAAAAAGGATGCATCGCAAAAAATAAGCATCGCTGTGATATTAATATATTTATTATTCAGCATGCAACTGTGTGAATAAAGGGTATGCTGTTTTGCTGGCAATGTTTAGCCCTGCAACATGTGGTCAAGGGAAACATGCATGCTGAAACATATGGGGCACCGGGGTGGCACTTCCGTGCTGTTGGCATACGTTTTGTAACACCATGAATTCTGTTCTAACAAACGTGCTTGCAAACCTGTTGTAATATGTAGATGAAGTTGGATTAATCCTGCAGCAGCATGGAAATGAACATCCTGGATTTTATTATGGTACAACACATCTTGCAGATCAAAGATGTAGCAAGTGCGGTGCTTGCAGTGCAGATAGTGATATGCTTGTAGTGCAACATAATGCAACATTGCATTATGTTAATGCATTAATGTTTGCTGCGCGTCTGCTCCCACTATTCACCCCAACTCTATCCTTTCTTTGGAGATATCTATGAGTCATACCCATACTCTCCAAAATAAACATTGCACGTGAGGGGTGGGGGGGGGTGCTTGCATGTATCGTGAAATAAATAAATAAATAAATGAATATAGATGGTACCTGTGAACTGAAACAAACAAACATCGCGCTGTTACCAGCAAAAGCAATTGCTGTGATTCTGCCCTTAACAAAAGCTTGCTTTTAAGATAAGGTTAGGACAACTTGCATTAAACAAAACAAAATTATACGGAGGACAAACATGGAGAAATTGTGCACTTCTGGGCGTTTCTAGCCATACGAATTTAAGAGTATTTCATGCTTGGCCACTGACTTGACCGGCCGAGGTCACAACAGAACCGTCACCAGTCGTTGCCAGCTGCACCAGCTACCAGGTACGAAACGCACTTCGTCACGGAAAAACATTGAGAAGATGTGATTTTTGGATCTCTCTTTCAGCAATACCTACATGAGTTATATTCGATAAACATGTCAAGGTCCATATCTGACGTTCCCAGTTTCTGTTCACGGAGGTCTAAAATCAAATGTATCCCGTCTATGCCACAGGATGAGGCAAGTTATGAACAAATCCCGTGCTGTTAATTACGCGATGCGACATAAGTGAAAAGTTGCCACTGTGAAGAAGTGGCATATATTGACATAAAGGTGTCGCTCGGCCACAATATCTGAGAAGCTAAGCTTTGCTGCACTCACGCACAGTTGTAATGATAGGTGCTGACGGGTGCGTTTAGAGCGGCTCGAGTTGTATACAATAGTCTTTGGGCATTCAGCATTGTTCCTCGACGTCCGCATCGAGATGCTCATCCTACACTGGCCCATTTTCTGCATGCCTGTATCTACAGGCACCTCACATGGCTACCATCCGGCCATTTCCATTACCACGGTGTCTAGGCCTTCCGGTATTTTCCTTGGCGAAGACGGTGGAGGCCGAGGGCCGTCCGCCTGTGGCCGTTCCCCTCCCCCTCCTCAGCGCCGCCCGTCTCCCCATTCCCCCAAGCCTTTCCTCGCCCGGGGCGACGTCTCCGATGTTTCCACCGCCGGCGGGCATGCCGCGTGCGCGTCGGCCAATGAGCGTGCGTGCTAGCGCGGCGGGACCAGGCCTGCACGTCCGGCCAGCCAATGGCAGGCCGCGGCGCCGACGACAGAGTGGACGCCGCCAGGTCCGGCCCGACTGTGGCACTGTGCAGCGGGCACCCAGCACAGGTCGGTCGGCCGTTGGCGACTCTGGCCACTGGTATGGAAAGTGACTAGATCGGACCAACGGCCGCCCGGCCTGGCGTTAGTCACCACCACCGCGCTCCTGCCACCCACGTCTGCACTGCTCGACCGGCAATGTCCGACCGCAGGGGGAGTCCTGAGCCGCCGCCTATGTGCAGTCTGCACGGGTCAAAGACTGGAATGCACGACAATCAGGTGTATCACAGTCTCTTGGCCAATGCAGACCTGGCACAGAATCACCGGCGCGCCCGACAGAAGGCCACGCGGCTCCCCAAAAGGCTCTTCTCTTTGTGATGCAGTGTTTTCTGTCCTGTATCACAGAGGTAATTGCCTTTTGGGGATTCTCGATTCAACAGGCATTGCATTCTTCGCATTTGTGTAGGCTTTTTTTTCGTCTAGGATTTGTGTGCTTGTTCCGACTGCTCGTCTTCTGATGCAATGATTTCTGTATATCAGGTATACGTTGGTGCTGATGCTACATTTTTCGTAGTCCATTGTGTCACGCACCATTGGTCTGTCCGCCGGCTATGGTTTAGTCGCAGTGATTCAGACGTGTGACTAGATTTGGTCTGCCGCTCTCCGGTGCAGCAGTCTGCTTGAGCCGTCGGTGGTCGGCGCACGCAGACGGACCATGCCTTTGAAAGCGAAATCATTGCAATAAAGTGCGAATTTTATGCGGACCATCCAACGGGCAGCGTTCTATAGAAACTTCGTATATATATGCAGATATGTATGAGGGAAGATGATGGCTATATGTTGCACGTATGGCTGTATGTCGACGAATACCACATTCACAAACCTCGGGTCAACGAACCCTGGTTCTCGCAGGCTGAGTTTCGAGGATTATCCAAGGTCCCAGTCCCTTACTTTTTACCGTTTTTTTTAAAGTGCATGGTAGCGTATTCCCGCCCCCCCCCCGATTTTCTTCCAGTGAGAAGAATCAGAAATCTTGGAAGTTCCCAAGCGAGTATTGTTTGTGGCATTACACCTCGCCTTTCCGCATTGGTGATGTATGATTAATTATCTTGTGTCCGGATCAAGGCATAGTAGAATCTTTCCTGATTCTATCGCCTTGGGCGCTACATGACCAATGTAGTCGATGCGCCCTTAAGCCCTAATAACTAACTGATTCTATCGCCATTTGGTAGAACCTGCCAACTTCTTGAACGTGCAACTCCACGATTATTTGATAGCGTCGTACATGTAATGCCTAGCGATAGGCATTACAGCAGGCATGACATGGCTGTAGGCTATGCTGTAATTTCTTTATACCTCTATCGCCATTTGGTAGTGCCTGCCTAGTTTGTGAAGGTGAAGGCTCTAGCAGTATTTGACAGCGTCGTGCATGTCTTGATGCCTATTTTTGAGCGAGGAATGACTTAGTTAGCAAGAACTAAAGCGAATCGCTTTATCCTTTTTATCAGTATTTCGTGAATATATTGGTCTAGTGCTAAATTAACAAAGATAAAATTGGTAAAAGCTGCACTTGGTATAATCGACAGCACCTTTGCCTTTGAAGTAGAGGTGGCACTAGCCGCGTTCCTTGTCGAAATATATGCTCTACCAAGATGTATGTATGTATGCAAATGTATGCATGCGAATTTACGTATGCACAAAAAGGAAGCATGACTACGTAAGTAAAAAAGGAAGCATAACGGAACGTAAGCACAGATGTGCCTGAGCACGTATGCGTACGAGTACGTATGATACATAAGTACGCATGATAAACGTACTGGCAAATGTACGTAAGAGTAAATGTACATATGGCATGGATTTAAACAAATGCACATAATCGCAAATGTGCGTTAGCGTGAATGTACATACTTCAGCTCATGCATACATTTGCTCTCACATACTTTACGTTAACGTACATTTGCGCTTCCGTTCCATTGCGAATACGTACTTTTCCCCTAACACATTTGCTCGCATACATACTTTTATGCCTACGTACATTCGCGCATGCGACATTTGCGCCTCTGTACGTTTGTTCATACGTACATTTTCGCTGACGTACTTTTCCGCTTGAGCATGTTTGCGTGCACGTAAATTTACCAAGGGTATACTTACGCTTATGCATATTTGTCATACGTGCATCTGCGCTTACGTACATTTGCTTACGCAAATTTGCGTCGCACATCTCTCATGTACATTTGCCTTACGCACATTTGCCCAGTTACCGTGAGAATTATCCGCCAATTCGGTGGCTCTACATCAGCCCGAAACTCTCCACTAGCCTAGTCTGACCTTTCGTCGGCTCGGGGGCACTTCTCTCTGCGATACTTCTCTGGTCGCCCAATTTCCCATGGAGCGATGAGCTTATTATGCCCTTCACCACGGCCAATGTTGAAACACAGCGTGTTCAAAGACCCCCTTGGGCCCCGGGGATGACTCCATGGCTTTCTAGTATCATCAAGGCCACTGCTGCCCAATTGTAGCGCTAGTATCTCGTACTGTGGCACACCAGCGGGAAGACTGGCGGGGTCCACCCGGGGAACCGTCAACAACGGCCGTCGTCTGACCTTGAACAAAGTCGAGAGGTTTGGAGCCGGACCTTTGAATGAGGACAGTTTTAACAACAGGGTTGCGGCATACGTACCGGCGCAGATGACGTCTCTTCAAATTGCAGGAAATGGGGAGGGATACCTTTGAGTGGTTTAATTGGTGAATATATGGTTATTTTGTACAAGCGTTCCCAAAATTCAGAGGTTTTGCTTTCCTGCAGTGAGCTTAGTGGGAATTTAGTGCGTGTGTAGGAGCTTAGTTTAGTGAGTGGGAGTTTAGTGCGTGCGTAGGAGCTTAGTTTAGTCAGTGGGAGTTTAGTGCATGCTTACCGTGGCATAGCCAGGATTTTGCTAAAGAGGAGCCTGAGAGCACAAATGTGATGAAACTGAGAGCTTCCAACGCGCGATGCGCGTCGTAAATGTAGGATTTCGTGCCGTGAAAATATAAAAAGCTAGCACAGTGTATAGGAGTGCCAATGTGTTGGAGGCGGGCTACCTGGCCCCTCTTGGATGCGCTCTGCGTGATTGCCACAGTACTCCATACAAAATCTCACAAATGTACATACAACACTAGGAAAGCAGGCAGGTCTCGGACCTTCAACCCCTGTCCTGACGCAGATGGGTAGCCGCCTATCCCCCTTGTTGTTTCGGTAGACAATGATGGTGAGTAGGGCAGGTTTTATACATATCAGATACTTAAATTATATCATTACCCCCTTCGGTGTGATTAGAGTACATGCTGCATGGGCGTAGTAGCATGAGATCAGTGGAACATGACCCTTTCTTCATTTTTATCCGAGCTTAATCTGTAGCGAAGGTCGTTCTTGTAGGCTCGTGAATAGTCTAGGGTCTCGACCTCGCGTACGTACCACCCCGGTTGCAAAAATTATATGTTCTCTGCACGATATATTGTGCAGGAAGTAGAGTGAACATATGGGGATGCTCGAAGACAGAAAAGACGTTCGCAATTATATTCCAGGCAGACAATCGACAGCGATTGACTTCAATTGTAAATTTGGAGGCCGAAATACAGTTATTGATTTATATACGCGACCGACAGCGCGACAGGCCCGCGCGGCTCGACAGTCAAGATAGGTCTGCTGCCGGGGGTGGTCGTCGGGCACAGGGCACACGTCACGGTTGCTGGGCGTCGGCCTGTAAAACGCTGATTCAGTTCCGACGAGGGCCGGTGACCGCGTTGCCGGCGCCGGACGGAAAAGTACTAGACGCGACATATGCGGGACATGGTAGGTCGGCTGACTTATGGGGTCACAGCACCCACAGTTAGACATACGATTAAAACGGTACGTGTTTAGCAACACTGTTACAAATCATTGATCTTATGATGTTGGCTTGAAAGAACTTGCCTAACAATCGACTTGATGGCATCTCCCCTCATTCTTCCTTCCCTCACACCCACCATGTTTTGGCCACTCCTACGTCTATGACCGACCAGCGCACATTCCAATAAATTAATATCTGGCGAAGTATAAGCTCTTAAAATCCATTCTGCCATAGCTTCAACCAGTGGTATACCGGGGGGATTGAGGGACAGTTACCCCCCTGATAGGTTACGGGGCCCCCACGAATCACGCCGGGTCCCGCACAAATCACATTGGGGCTCCTAAAAGTTGCAGGGTTCCCTGAAGATGACACCGGGGACCAAAAATGCACCAAGGCTACTCGAAATCACATTGGGCCCCCAAAATCGCTCCGTGTCATCTAAAACATGATTGGTGGTTCCAAAAAGTGAGATAGGGTCCCCGAAAACACCGCTATCACCAGGGCACTAGACAAGTCGTGCCGGACACCGAAAAATCATACCGGCACACCAAAAATCTTGCTGGAGTCCTACAAATGTGCGCCAGGAGCCCCAGATATACACAGCGAGAACATAAGATCACGAGAGGCTGAAAATGCACCAGGCACTCCAAAGCTTACCGACTCTTGCGAAAAACCGCGCAGGACCTTAAGCCCGCGCTGCAGCTCTACATAAACACATCAGGAGATCTACAAAATACAACGGAGGCCTTGAAACAAAGTCACATTGGGGATCCAAAAATCGTCCTGTGGTCCATAAAAATGACGGAGCTTCAAAAACTAGGATAGGGACCCCTGAAAATACCGCTCGAACCCCCTAAAGGCTGCACAGGCCCCGAAATGTCGCACCAAGACCCCGAAAAATCTTACTGGAGCCTCCAAAATCGTGCTGGGGTCTCACAATACGCGCGAGGAGCCCCAGATATATATATATATATATATATATATATATATATATATATATATATATATATATATATATATATATATACAGCGGGACCCAACAGCACGAGAGACCGGAATTTGTATTAAAAAAATTCCACAGGGCTTAACCTTGAATCTAACGAAAAGCAAACTTCACGGAGCGATGAGGTGCATACACAGTATCGGTATGTCGCATCAAGTTCTTTAAAGTGCACCATGGCTCAATTGCAAGCATCTTTAGTTTTCACCCTCTACTTGTAATACTGCTTGGTGATGAAGATGCGATGGAGTAAGCGCAGTGCCGATATGCGTACCTGGGCGCGGGATAGCTGCACCGTAGAGATGCGAAACCGTAGGACCTCTCACACGAGTTTCAGTGGGTCCCGTGCTCAACCTAACGGGCATGGAAACAGTTAACAGTACTTCTAACTCGGAAAGCGGGAACTGCGGGACGATAATCTACAGGAAGACACTGTTTCATATCTTGGTAATGTTGCGATTTTTGCATTGTTTTTAAACCCTGATCGACAAATTATTGCATACGATGGAGTTTTGGAGACGGCAATGGAGTTTTTGAGCCAAGGCCGATCACGAAGGAAGACTTCAGAAACTGTACAGCGCTCCGACTGATTGGCTGGCAGTCACTGAGCGCAGGCTGCCTTGATACACGTTGCTCAAGGCGGACCATATCTTGGCCATGCCAAAAGCTCTAACTCTTGCCCATAAAAGAGTTATATTTGCCAGAAACGCACTGTGAAGCTCCTAGGCGATTAAAGAAGGGATTTAGTGGGGATTAAGGACGCTACGATTTAGTGGCGCGGCGGGACCAGGCCTGCACGTCCGGCCAGCCAATGGCAGGCCGCGGCGCCGACGACAGAGTGGACGCCGCCAGGTCCGGCCCGACTGTGGCACTGTGCAGGGGGCACCCGGCACAGGTCGGTCGGCCGTTGGCGACTCTGGCCACTGGTATGGAAAGTGACTAGATCGGACCAACGGCCGCCCGGCCTGGCGTTAGTCACCACCACCGCGCTCCTGCCACCCACGTCTGCACTGCTCGACTGGCAATGTCCGACCGCAGGGGGAGTCCTGAGCCGCCGCCTATGTGCGGTCTGCACGGGTCAAAGACTGGAATGCACGACAATCAGGTGTATCACAGTCTCTTGGCCAATGCAGACCTGGCACAGAATCACCGGCGCGCCCGACAGAAGGCCACGCGGCTCCCCAAAAGGCTCTTCTCTTTGTGATGCAGTGTTTTCTGTCCTGTATCACAGAGGTAATTGTCTTTTGGTGATTCTCGATTCAACGGGCATTCAATTTTTTTTCGTAGCTGGCGTTACATTCTTCCTCGTCTATTAACCTGCATTACTTCGTCTCGAATTGCCCAGCTTGCTGCCGGAGCATTTCTGCGATGCAGAGGTGCGGACCCGCCCACGCACCATTGGTCTGACCACCGGCCACCGGCTATGGTCTAGTCGCAGTGATTCCAACGTGTTATTAGTCTGCTGCTCTCAGGTGCAGCGGTCGGCTTGAGCCATCGGCGGTCGGCGCTCCAGTCCGCGACGTCGGCGCACGCAGACAGACCATGTCTTTCAAAGCGAAAAGCCATTGCAATAAAAAAGCGTATTACATGCGAATCACGCAGAACAGATAGCGCAAGTTCTATACACTGAAAACAAATGAGCACAAGGAGAGCGTGTCAAGGATGGAAGCATATCAGTGTCGTGTCATCAGCACATCCACACTGCTTTCCATCGTGTTTTCATTTTCGTGTCGTAATAACACGACTTGGTTGTGCTTTTGGACACGGCAGGCACAAATTGCAAGATGGCAGCACATTGGCAGCCAATAGCAGCACAGCATGACTGAGCTCACAATAGTCGTGACGTCATAAACACGTAGTTCCTGTGCTTATTGTGGGCTCATGTGTACTACGGTTGGAATATTTGTGTTACGGAACGCCATTTTCATGAGCTTCGAACCGGCGCCATATTGCTATTTTCAGTTGTGCGGGATCATGTCGTGTTGTGCTAACTTCGGGGCGAAAGACGATCACTCAGCGCTCCTAGAACGTGAACAAGAAATGGCTGAAGCTATGGTAAGCTGCCCACTTTGGTAACTTTTCAGTTTTATTCATATAATTAAGTACCTATGTAGGCAGGAATGTTGATTCTGATTTTTGAAAATAGTGGGTGGAGGGACAATGCATGAAGCCAATGGTCGGAGCGATATAATTGGATAGCAATCTCGATCTTGATATTAGAGACTGAAATCATCTGGGACCAAAGCCAGCATTATTGAGGGGGCACTTTCTCCTTCAGAAATATAGAAACAAGACCCTTGATTGTAGGTAAAGGTTGGTGTCGTGGAATGTCTGAATTGAATAGCAGGAGATGCCACCAATGAAGTTTTATAGATACTTCTTGGTCAGCACCATGTGGACAATGCTAAATTTCCTAAATTTGTGACAAGGCACATTGGCTACAGCCATAGGTATCAAAACATCAATGTAAGTAGTTTCAGTTTCTTTCAGATATTGGGAAGGGAATGACCAACCTAAAGCCTCTTTTTTGGGTGTTATTTTGCCTTCTAACTGAAAACAAAGCATTTGCACAGTTTACGCATCAAGCATCAGGTTAGCATCAGGTTAACCACATTCATAAACATTGCATTTGAAAACAAAATCAAACGATTCAAGTTGGTTTCCTTAAAGCACAATTTGCAGCACAATTTCAAAGACATTAGAAAACTGGAATCTCATTTGCAGCAGAAATTAATTGTCACATTAATTTAGTTCTGTTTGTAAACATGCTTCTACGTGATTTTTTCTTCAAATCCCATATTGGGCCTGAAGTAAAGTAAAGTTTCTACAAGCTGAGTAAAGTTTCTAGCACAATTGGTCCACTGGAAGTAAACGGGACTACATTGGGTGAGGATAGTGAGATGGTTGAGGAGCTGAGCAAGCAGTTCAAATCAGTGTTTACATTGGAAGATATGACCAATCTGCCGACCGTAAACCATAGTTCAGTGACATGGGATCTGACAAATGATGTTGATTTCATTGATAGTGATGTTGTTTACAATCATATCAGGAAAATAAAGCCAAATAAGGCAGCAGGACCTCATGAAATTTATGCTAGGGTGTTGCGGGAAACTGAAAAGGAACTGGCATTTCCACTTAGTATAATATTTTGTAGATCAGTTTCACATAATGAAATTCCAACCGATTGGAAAAGGGAAAATGTAGTTCCTATTTTCAAGAAAGGAGAAGGAGGGAAAGTTGAAAACTATAGGCCAATAAGTCTCACATCCCTAGTCTGCAAGGTACTCGAATCAATTATCAAGGATAGAATAGTTAGTTATATGGAAGGTAGCAGATTGATTCAAGATACTCAACATGGGTTTAGAAAAGGACGATCGTGTCTGACAAACCTCTTGGACTTTTTGAACTTCGCCACAGAACAATTTGATCAGGGAAATCAGGTTGATGTAGCATACCTTGACTTTAGTAAGGTCTTTGACAAGGTACCCCATAAACGGTTAATGATACAGCTTCAGTCCCATGGTATTGCAGGTAGCATCTTAAAATGGATAGAGTTGTGGCTTTCAGATAGACAGCAAAGAGTGATGCTAAATGGTACAAAGTCATCGTGGCAAAATGGTCTTAGTGGAGTCCCCCAGGGGTCAGTACTAGGGCCATTACTGTTCATTATATTTGTAAATAACATTGAAAGTGGCTTAAGCAGTAAAGTTTTGACATTTGCGGATCATTTGAAGGTCTTTAGGGCAATAACAGGTCAGGATGAGCATATCTCCTTGCAAAAAGACTTAGACGAACTTGTGGAGTGGTCCGAAGAATGGCAAATGAAATTTAATTTTGATAAGTGCAAAATCATGCATGTAGGTAAGCAGCATATGAAGGCTCCATACTTGATGGGTGGCCAAGTGCTATCAGTGACTCAACAGGAGAAGGATTTAGGTGTTATTCTAAGCACAAAACTGGGGGCATCAGAATAGACCAAGGAAGCCAGGAAGAAGGCACTGAGAATGCTCGGGGCAATAAATAGGAATGTATCATACAGAAGTGAGGAAGTGATCAGGAAGCTTTACTGTGCATACGTCAGGCCACATTTGGAATACTGCATCCAAGCTTGGTCTCCTAGCTATGAAAAAGATTGTTGGCTTTTAGAGAGAGTGCAAAAGAGGGCTGCAAAAATGGTTAATGCATAAGCAACCTGGCATATGAGGAAAGATTGAAGAAATTGAATATGTTTTCACTTAGATATAGAAGGTTGAGAGGAGATCTCATCGAGGTCTTTAAATTTGTAAATGGTCTGGAGACGGGATACCTTGGGGAAATGTTTGAATTTAACAGAAATGATGCAATTAGAGGTCATAAATTCAAAATTAAAATTAACCACAGCAGAACAAGGTTAAGGCAAACTTTCTTCACCAACAGGGTAGTGGAACACTGGAACCAGCTGCCAGAAAACATCGTCAGTAGCAGCACATTGAACATCTTTAAAAACAGGATAGACAATCATTATAAGAATAGAGGGCTTGCTTTTCAGTATTACAGGGAGGGCTGATTGACAGATTTGGTGGGCAACTGGTTCAGTGTACAGAGTGCAACCAAGAAGGGCGCTTGTGGCTCATAGTTGCACTAATCTTTTATGTCTTTATGTCTAAGTGAAATTCACCAACCTTGAGTGTTTGTTTTGGATACACATCCCCAAGACTGGAGTAAAAGTTAATGTGTGAGCTGGTAAGCAGCATGTAGGTGATGCACACAGGGTTAAAAAATAGGATGTTGCTCTTTTGGTATCTAACAAATTTAATTGTGGCAAATCATCCTGGTTTTTCTCATTTGAAAGTTGGGTTGTACTGTTTTCTGGTGATCCCGTTTTATATGATCCTATTTAGGATCTGTGGGACAGTGCTCAAGGTTCACTGCAAAATGCAAGCTGAGATTCTGGCAGCACAAGCTTGAAGGAAATTATCCTCAGTTTTCTATGATGAAAAATAATATTGCCATTGAGGATTACAGAATAGAACTGAACACTGGATGCATTTCGTGCAATAAGCAGCTATATGCACACCAGGCTTTTCTAGCTATATAAGTACTGTAACTGATTCTGCATGTCTTGATTAAGTGCTATAAAGGTCACAGCTTGAGCAAACAAAATAAATCAGCCACTTAAGTCATAAAGTGTTAAGGCTTAATAAGAGCCACATGGGCCCATCTGGGAAGCCTATCTAGAAAAGGTATTAGAAATGTACATACTCTTACCCCAATCAATCCCTTTTCTCAAGTTCCGAGGAAGTCATGTATCACAGCCTAACTAGCACCATTCACTTGCTATTGCATAGCACACTCAACAATTACACACTCCTCCCATCATACCCATTGTGCTACCACAGACAACCTCATCAGTATCACATCCCAAAGGAAGGTATTGCATCCATTGCTAAGTACATCCTTTATAAACTTATAAAGAGCTT
Source organism: Imbricaverruca yamaguchii (assembly GCA_034440575.1). NCBI lineage: Eukaryota > Metazoa > Arthropoda > Thecostraca > Neoverrucidae > Imbricaverruca > Imbricaverruca yamaguchii. Next base: position 181,346 of record JAOTOL010001324.1, read on the forward strand.
AGACTTAATAAGAGACACAAGGGCCCATCCATTTAAGTCTGTAAATAGAAGATACCATAAGCATGGCAAAAAGACACACCTCAACCAACCCACATCCTGAAGAAACCAGTCCTCCAATATCCCACATGCCTGTCATGCCTATCCATCCTACCTATCCAGCCATATTCTCCGGATCTCTCTCAACACATGTGGATTGAATGCCTTATCAATAATTTTCAAACTGCATCCATGCCTGCTTAAAGGGGTATGTGCCATACACACTTACCTAAGATTATTCACACCTCGTGCATCACAAACTAGAACAAGATTTTTATGTCTAAAAAACTGTCCACACTATTTTTAAATACATTAATGAGGAAATTCCCACATCAGCAAACAGTCCATTCCACTGATCAACAATCCTTTCACTGAAGACCTATTGTCTCTTAACTGCTCGGTTAAATTAATGTTTTTTTTTATAAGGTGTGAGACGTTAAAACAAGCCCAGTAGGATGTATAAATTTTCCAGGGAATTAGTGTCATTTAAAATGTTTTTGATGTCTTTCAGACTTGGATTTGAGCATGTGGTGTAGGCACTTACGACTGTACCTTTATCAATTGTTTTGAGATTGGTAATTTAAGAAGAGATTCGGGGTAGGGAGAATAATAGCTATGCTATAAACTGGCATTGAATGTCATATATTATAGGTAATCCTTTACCTGGAATTGCATTGCGAGATGTTCATGTATGGAAAATGTTTGCACCACCATTCCTTATCAAGAGCATGGCACATGCTACTTATAAACAAGATCCTGTTATAATGGGGACAAGAATGCTTCATAAGCGTGCAGCAAGGAGCAGAATGTCAATACTTCTTGAAGAACGATGTCTTTTGAGTGTTCAGAAAGTGGTATATTCCACCCTATTTCACTAATAATTTATCACTCCTTAACTGTCACCTAGAGCTGCCAAAAAATGAGTGCTACATGACCTATGTAATTGTTACGCCCTAAAGTCCTAATAACTAACTAGAGCTGACAAAATTAAAATAATGTTCAAGATTAAAGCATACCTTCATAATTGGCTTTAACATCCAGTCTGACTTATAACTTGCAATTTACATTAAGTTTATTTGGTATCTGACAATCCTATGATTACTGATTTTTTTTGCCTAATATGGGAAGGAGAAAGGTTTGTTAGTTTGTTATTCGTTAGTTCGACAGAAAATTGTCACCAGTGTTCTTCTAATGGATTCCAGACAGTATGATATTTATGATATAAGGTGTGCAATGTGAACTGTTCCTTCCAGCAGGCATGAATGGAGTCTGAAAATTATTGATGGGGCAAATGTTTGGAAGAGTGTGCTATGCACAATTGTGCATAGCACACTCTTCCAAGCACACAAAGAGTGTGCTATGAGTGTGAGTTATGCTAGATAAGTTGGGATTAATTAGTTTCTTTGGAATGGATGTAGGCTATTGATTGGGGCACGTCAGGGTCTCTTCTCATTTTATAATATATTCCCTTCATTGGTTTAGATTAGATGAGCACCTGTGACTTTTATTAAGCCATGTAATATGTGGAAATATTCAAGCCAGACTTCAAGCACCTGAAGAGTGGCATGATAAATTACAGATTGTAATTCAAATATGATGAGTGTAAGGTTTTACACATGGTCTCTGGACGTGGGATGTTTACATATGTGACACTTGTGCAGTGGATGTCATTTAAGGGAAAACAGATCTTGCCATGCTAGTTTCAGGTTATTGTAAAAGAGAAAATCAATGTAGGATCTATGAACATGAAGTTAAAATGTTAGGAATAATTAATGAGAGTGAAATATAGTAGCAGAAGAAAGTTAATAAATAGGTATCATTCTAAATTAAAAAGGTCTTGTTATAAGTTTAAGAAGGTCTCATCTAAGAGTACGGGTCATTGGTTTAACGGGACCGCACGACCCATCTTAAAGTGGCCTGCCCAGTGCACACTTGCTAGCATAAATCACACCCCATGCACCCACCCCTTTCTAGTGTTTCTTCTGTACAAATTAGTGCTTATATACAATGATTTGCCATAAAACTGATCTATCAATTTGTGTTGATTAATTCAATGAGGGATTTCTCACCGCATCAAGAGGTTGCCTATTCCATTGACGAACCATGCATTGACTGAAAAAAAAACTATTGGGATTTAAATATCCTGCACCTTGACTTTACATTTCATTCAAGTCACCCATTAATCTCCTTTACTTGAATGAATACATATCTAATGCAATGAGCCTCTCCAATATTATAATTTTCCTAGTCAACTGATCAGCCTAGTAACTTTACACTACACATTTTCTAGCATATCTATATCCCTTTCTAGGTAGGGATCGCTGTAACTCAGTCAGTAGGGAGTTGGACTCTTGGCTGTAAGATCATGGGTTCAAATCCCACAGCCAGCGTGATTGTTTAATCCACCCGCGACCAACCAGTGTGAGAGATTATCTATGCTATACAACCTATCAGTTGGACGTATCATATAAATAGCTAACATAAAACACCTTACCTCTAGGTATAGGCTATATGCCCATACATTGTATTCTGAATAGGTTGTATATAAGTCATAAAGTGTTCAGACTTAATATGAGCCACAGAGACTCATATGGGTTGAACATGGAGAGGGAAGGGAAGACACTATAAACCGGGACAAAAAGATACTCAACACCTTAACCACCCTAAATTCTAAGCAAAGTCTCTACTGAGACCCTACTGTCAATACCTATCAACCCACCTATCTACCTCAATATATCTGGCCCTATTCACTTGATCTGTCATAACACATGCATAGATTGAGTGATTGATGCACCCATCCAATACTGTATCCCAGTTCCAAAGTATCTATCTACCCCAACATGTTGCTAGATGGCAACATTCACTTAACGCTGAATGCACAATCCTCCAAACCAGCGATAGATTATTCATGGAATAGGGTGGAATATACCACTTTCTGAACACTCAATTAACATCCTTCTCCTAGAAGTATCGACATCCTGCTCCTTGACGCATGCTTATTAAGTCTTCCTGTTTCCCTTCCAACAATATCTTGTTTATAAGTAGCATGTGCATTAGGGCACAGCGTAGTTCAGAAATTTTGCATTCGAGATTCTGCCCTAAGATTTTGAGATGTAATCGAGTGTGCTGATTTCAAATTCGAAAGATTTTTTGGGATTAAAGCATTTTCTGGTCCGCAAATTTACACTTTTCCGCAGGCATGTTTCCTAACTTTACGCTAAATGTCGGAGAATGGACACAAAGGCACGTTTGAAAGTTGTGGGGACTGTTATATTCGTGATGGTCACATCAAGATGCCTATGATTACCACTTTTCAGCGGGATATATTTCTGAAGTTTTTTTCTGGTCTGTCCGACACACATCTCGCTAACGCCATCTATCGGTTCATTTTTCATTAACTCGGAAAATGGACTCTCCTTATTGAACTAAGGACACGGAATAAAAAAAGAGTAAAATATACATCTAATTACACTCTAACGAACTGAAAACTGATGCCTAGATACTCTCAGGGGCGGATCCAGTGGGGTAATCTGGTGATGGCCCATTGGCTAATGGCCCAGTGCCCAATGGCCCACTCCCAAAGTGTGACAATTTCTTCAAACCCACTGTTTTCAGGATTTTCAGCGATTTTAGGCCATTTTTCTCCCCCAAAATCACCCAGGCTGGATCCGCCCTTGCCATAACCCTATACCCTATACTCATAACCCCCATGATGGGCGTTACATAGCCTTAATGAGCTACGACGCCCTAAAAGCCCTATACCCCCCCCACCCCACGAGAGTGGCTATTAGCAATACCTTAGTCAAATCGCCCCAGCAGTGGAATTCAGTAAACGCCTGCCTCATTCTAAATACCCTTAGAGTTTTCCTCACCTGCTGGTTGTATTCCATCTATCGCTATCATAGCCAATGGAACAATTCCAAATCCATTTTTCATATATATCTCCTTGTCCTTACATATCTTTCCCTGTTTCAGATATGTCGAATATTTTTTTTTCATATGATATCTCTCCTTGTTCTTACATATCTTTCCCTGTTCCAGATATGTCGAAGAGAAGCAAAATCCCGAGGCCAAAGGCGAGAAAAGCCTCGACCAGTAATTTCACTGAGTTCGTTTGAACTGGAGCTGAGCTGAACCCGTCCGAGGTTCGACATGGAGGGCCACCCTGAGAAAGGGTATCCTGTTACAAGAAGAATCGCTCATTCCCAAGAGCCACTATTCGCGTACAGAGGTAGCTTGGGACCTAGCTCCACTGGTGCTGGCACAGTGGAAAAGGGCGAACGCGATGTTTGTACCACCAGTTACCGTGACAGAAAAATCATTTTCAAGAAAAATCTCCAAATGGTGGTTAAGGGTTAATGACGTGGTGAGGGCAAGGACCTTAAAGGCAGAAGCCGAGAAGGTAGAAAGGCAGCTGGACACCATGCTTGACGTCACCTGCTGCCAACATACTATCGTGCTGTGTTACGAAGAGGGCTCCAACTGCACAGACTCAGATGCATGTACACAGAAGGCTCATGGTACGAGTCACTGCCCGAAGGACAGGAAGATTCCTCTGCATGTGCTTGAGTGGCTCAGAGACCAGAGAAAAAAGACTGGAGAAAAGGCTAACTTTCAAATGGAAGGCAGAGATGACAAAGAGGCGAAACGACAGCTCAGAGCTGCAAAGAGGAAACTCAACCAGGCGAAGAGCGACCGAAAAAGACAAAAGAATGAAAAGAGACAGAAGAAAGAAGAGGATAAAATTGTGCAGAACACAGCTGAAGAGATTGACGATGTAAATGAAGACAAGGTGGAACAGAACAATGAAAAAGCGTCTACCCAAAGGAACACAATGCCGATACCTCAGACTGCTGCGGCTAGTGTCCGTTATAATGTATCATCCACAGCAAATGGCCACAATAGCCAGCGCTACAATCCAGGACTTGACAGCTGCTGGTTACCTCGCCGAGGAAAAGGCGTACTTGGCCATTGACCCATCTAAGGTCACCAGACCACGAAAAGTCGTGATGACACAAGCGAGAGACTCCGACACCGAAAAACAGAAGAATGACGGTATCATTTGGATCTTCTTTGATGGAAGGAAGGATAAGGATACTCGAGCATTGGTTCCGGATAGCAACGGCAACCTTCATCCGAGGACAGTCACGCAGGAGCACGTTACTGTGACTGTTGAGCCTCAGGATGGTTATCTGTGCCATTTCACACCGGAAGAGGCAGTTCATCAAGAAAAAAACAGCACAGAAAACGGCTGAAGCCCTTATCATGTGTGGTGCTGGGAGGCGATTCTACGAACTCCAACACGGGTCACAGCAACGGCGTGATGGCCCACTTGGAGAGAATGCTCCGACACAGATGCTTCTGGGTCGTGTGCAACTTACATACAGGAGAACTGCCACTCACACACATTATCACTTCTCTGGACGGCCCAACAAACGCAAGGGACGGATTTCAAGGCCCTGTTGGAAAGATGCTTTCGAAGGTTGAAGACATGAGGTATGATCCAGCGTTTGAACGGCTAGCTGAAGGCGAGGAGTATGTGGAGATCCCAGAAGATGTACTTGACAGCATGTCAACAGACCAGAAGGTCTCTTACGAACTGTGTTGGGCTATGAAAGCTGGAAGTCTGCCTGCAAGTCTGCAAGAAATGAAGCCTGGCAAGCTGAACCACGCGCGCTGGTTGAAAACAGGTGAGAGGATAGTGTACTTGTGGACCAGGCAGCACGGCCTCACGGACTCAAACAAGAGAATTCTGAGACGGCTGGCAGAGTTCTGCGTCAACGTATATTTCAAGTGCTACTTTGAGATTAAGACGAAGCCCAAAATCGTGGACGCACCCAAACACATAATAACCCATCTCCGGACCCTTCGTACGCAACCAGAAGAGGTTCAGGCGGCGGCTCCCCGCTGTGTTCGGTCTTCTGCCTGGTACGCCCATCCTGAGAGCCTCCTGCTGTCCCTTCTCGCCAGCGAACAACCTGAAGATAGGAAGTTTGCCATCGAAAAGATCATCGGTGTGAGAGGAGGAGCAGAGTGCGGGGACAAGTCGCCAAGGACGAGAAAGAACCCCAAGATCAACATGTCCGCCTCATCACTTATACAACTGATCGACTGGGACGACACAGAGATCATGGAACCTGTGTTTACGTGTGGAATCGCCCCAACAGAACTCACGAGGATCATATCCATGCCGCTGGATGTCCCTCCGTTCCCTGCGAATACCCAGTCTACCGAGCGAGCGGTCCAGCACGTCACGACAGCCGCTGGAAAGGTGGTGGGTCAGGATGCCCGAAATCGCTATGTCCGCGCCAGCGCCCATCACAGAAAACAGTTGCCAGTGTTCCTCTCTAAGAAGGATATAATGGTAGCTATGAAGTAGGCCAATGACGTGGAGTAGTAAAAAGGCCACACATAACTGTACTTTATGCATTCTGTCCTTCAGATATGTATTATTTCCCTCAGCCGATCACTAAACGGTAGTCCTGTGTGTTATGCAATGTTTTCCTACATTACAAACGATTACTATGATACTTCAAAGCTTGTTTTATGTTATTTGAAGTTTTTCAAGAAACGTGTCCGCTTTTTGTATTTTGTATACGAACCGGTCTTTGCCTTTTTCAACATACCTACTATTGCCTCTCCCCTGGATCCGCCCCTGAGGGAACCTAGGCATCAGTTTTCAGTTCCTTAGTGTATATTTTAGATGCATACTGGACAGGCTTTTGATATATGTCTAGTTCAATGAGAGTCAATTTTCCGAGTTAATGAAGAAAAAAAACCTATAGATGGCGTTAGTGAGAGATGTGTCGGACGGACCAGAGAAACCGTCAGAAGTATATCAAATATACGCTTTAGCGCGCTGAAAAGTGGTAATCATAGGTATTTTGGTGTGAACATCACGAATATAACAGTTATAACAGTCAAACAACTTTCAGATATGCCTTTGTGTACATAGTCCCATATTTAGCGTAAAGTTAGGAAACATGCCTGCAGAAAAGTGTAAATTTGCGGACCAGAAAATGCTTTGATCCAAAACCAGATTTCGAATTTGAAATCAGCACACTCGATTACATCTCAAAATCGTAGGGCCGAATCTCGAACCCAAAATTTATCAAGGACGCTGTGCCCTAATGTGCATGCTCTCGATAAGTGATTCTGATACACAGACATTTCGCAATTAAATTTTAGGTAAATGGATTACTTATAATATGATATGGCATGCAATGCCAGTTTATATTATAGATATTATTATCCCTATCCCGACCATAGCTTTTCTTAAATCATAAATTTCAAAACATTTTCACCATGGTGTCCCCTCTCCCTTCTCCAGTTTCGCATTGTACTGAGAGTGGTGACGAAATGAATGAAGCATGTGCTGTGGAAGTATGAGGAATTTCATAGGGTTCGTAAATAATGTCATATTGTAAGTGATAAACACCAGCAAACCAAGATACTCAAACTTTGCGTGTAAACAAGCTCGTAGTAATGGATTCCCCGCGGTGCCTGACATTCCTGCCAGGGTGAAAGTCAGGCAACGCTATACGACCTCGGCTGCTGAATGTGTCTTAAAGCCACAACCAACAAATCTGCTTGTAATGCTTGTTTCGACCTAACCTGGAATACGATTTAGGCTTGTTCAATGCGATCGCCGGTATTACCATGACTGTTTTTTTTGTAAAGCCAGTATCGTTTAAAAGAGTATTACAACTTGCTATTTCTTGTGCTTTAACTATTGCATGTCGCATATCGTAAATTAGTTGTTTCTGATCATACACTGAAAATTATTAAGCATAGTCCTGAAAAATTGAGTTCGCGCTTGCTTAAGAATAGGCGAGACTAAATAACGTTATGTCGCTGGCGAATGGGGCTCTCACTGGCGAAAAATACGCCACTCGCTCTCACCTGCTATGTGGTCATGGTATATTACACTTCCCAGAATGATCCGCCCTTTTGTCTGTATGTGGCCCATGTCCTGCTCTCTTGCCTCGGTCGGGACGAGAAGCGTAGACGTCGATTTGGGCGTATGCAATCCCTGTCACTCTGTGACGTTTCATACGCCGACTCCAGATGGTTCTGAGCGACTTGTATTACCTCCAAGGGATCCTTTTCTGTAATATGTGCACACCGAGCTGAATAGATTGCATGATGTTATAACGTAGCTTATTTGCTATTTGTTGTGATTACTTTGCTATTATGGAAGTTATGTTTGTACATGCGACGTGTTCATGACTAGTATTATCGGCGCTATGCAGGGTTGAACTTGTGCTTTGTAATTCTGGATGTAGAAGAGACAATTCTTGAGTAACCGAATGCTGAAATAATATTTGTACTCAAATGTGACATTGGAATATCAATTTGCACTTGACAGTGAATATTTAACACTACCACAGAGCAGTTCATATTAAAACTGCAGGCCTTGGTCTCCAAATGCGAAAAACAAGATGATAATTTCCCGGATGTGCTGGGTGCCGAAAATCAAGAAACGGTCGCCTTTTCCAACCCTGGCTGACGAATGAAGCTGATGCGCTCTGAAGCACAGATAACTATCTAATGTTATGCATTTTATGTTCTTATATGCTTGAACGTTTTCAACTGGCTGCGTCCATTTGGAGGAAGGTGTTCAGATCTTGGACCAGCCTTAATCATGGTTGTGCGATAGTAAACCCAAGTATCAGTGTCCACTGTTAGCTTATGTGCGAAATATCCTTCTCATTCATAGAAGCTGATTAAGGACTCACTCATCAACAAGTGTCGCAACAAGTGCAGTCGCTGTTGCAGCCCCCGAGGTAATACAAAAAAGAAGCTTTCTGGCTGCCGAACTACGCACCAACTAAGACCATCGAGAACGTCGTCTGCACGCAACGCCATGTTGCCACCATGAAGGGAAACATTACGGCCGAAGAGGTAACTCGTGTTTGAAACTTATGTTGAATGATGTTGCATCGATGAAAGATCTTGTAACGGCCTTATAAACGTCCAGCGGAAAGGCCACAGTTTCCCTCTGCAAAGTTGTAACCACCGTGCATTCAAAACTCTTCATCCTGCCGTCCTTTCATACAAACAGCACGTCGACTGTTGACACATCAACAGTGTCTTCATGACATAACCCATCCGATGTATTTGTATGAATTGCTACGTTGCAATTAATTATGCTAGATGGCTCTGTGTTTCGTGATCGAATTATGCATGAAGATAGCATTACACTTTGTATTTAGCATAAGGTGAAGACGTATACATGTGTATGTCCCGGATGTGGATTGGCCATGGATGCATGACCATTTTACACATTCCATTACTTGCAGCTGGTCTGCTCTATGGACGCCACCCTGAACGACCGACGCAGTATAGTCATGGGAAGCAGCATGAAAGAACTGATGAGCTGCTATCCACGGCTCTTCAACGAGCATGATGTAGGTAGCTAAAGATTGATAGTGTTTGTAATACATTTATTAACTTATCAAATCATTTCAGTATTGGTTGACATGGGATGACCCAATATGTGGCCTCCATTCGGCTTACAGATGTCATCGTTTTGCTTGACATGATAGCCTTTGTTTCGATATCTGAAATTGATTCTCGAGTTAGATAGGGGTGGATGCCGCTAACATGGTGTACGGTGTATGATAGGGATGGACACGATGCCGTTAGCCCACCACCTTTCAGATGGGCTAAAAGTGACTTAAGGTAGTAGGGATGCCCTGAAGCACCAATCCACCACCATCACCACGAGTGCCACCCATCTTTCAACGTAGTCATACGTTGTTTGTCTTTTTACATGATGTACGCTTCTTGGTAATATATGCACTTGGTTAGCACAAATAATTCTGATGCCCTGGCTACGTTGAAATATTCAATAACACATGCTATATATATAGCCTTGTCGTGAATACAATATGATTCCGTCGGGACCCACCCACCATAAATATGAATAAGTAACCGACTAGAACAATACGTGGAATTGAAAACTTGTATCCGCTCGTCTGAACTAGCGGTAGGTAATCATCGGATTAGCTCCCTTCAGTGCAGAGACGTCGATGCCAACCTCATGACTTGCGAAAAATGAAGCAATAATAATTTATGTAGTGGGGCCTTTTGCACGAATTAGTGAATAAGAAGCGAGGTGGTTGTGGGACATGGAGATGCGACGTCATAAGAATGACCGCATTCAGTCTGATTTCAACAAATTGGCGTTGTTTGATACTAGCCGCGCAATAATGATGCACAATAGGCAATGTTGGATATTTTGCACTGATTTGCGATTAGACAGGCAGGCTCATTGACAGGTCAATGGTGCCCCAAGTGCATGACCAAGGCTGTTATAGAATTTACATGCTTAACCCAGGCGGCCACCTTGTCTAGGAGTCTTAACCGAAATGTACATGTCACAATATTGAAAATATATGAACGCATACTGCATTGGCCATTCGATGTGAATACTTAAAGTAATTTGTAAATCGGCGATGAATTTGACGGTTTCTAAATTTGTTCTGCACACACTTCACCTTTGGCCTGGTATGCAACATCAATCACGATGAAATTCGATTAAAACTTTGCATACTTATGAGGAATCCATGGCTAAATAAGGTGCATTATTATCCGTGGAACTTAAAACGCAACTTCACCACGGTTCTTATCATAGATAATTAGCGTTGGTATGGATTTGACACTTGGGGTGCGCTCTAGGCGCCTCTATCAACGGTTATCAGAGAAGGTTTCATCTCTTAGCTCTAGGTATATGTTCATTGAAATATGGGAGGAACTTCCAAGGGAGTTAGACGGATCCGTGCTGGAGAAATCTAGCGTCTGAGGGCGTAGCTACACTAGATGCTCCTAACCCCAAATGCATCGTGCGGGGATTTGTAAGGCGTCAAATTAGGCTCAAATGACACCAAGGTCCTATTTCTCGCTGCCAAATTAGCGTGCAATTTCGAAAAGAGACCACATTTCTTGTAGGAAAAGGGCTCGAAAATTGAAAATATTAAAACCAAATTATAATATTACTCTTTTTTGTTCCTCCAAAAGGGTGACCGCTCCATCTGTCCCTCCCTTGGATTAAGCCTTGTCTACCGATGCATTCAAAGGATACGATCGTTTGCATACACCCCAGCTGAGGAAGGCTATTTACTAATTCGTTGTGGGACGTGGAATATGAGCATGTTGCAGTGCTCAGGTGCAAAGGAAGGGTGCGTAATAGTACTTGATCTTTCCCAGATGTGGAACGAACTGGCTCGGATAAGGGGCCAAGGTGGAAGCGGTGTACAAGAAAAGAACACGGCGACAGACGCTTTGAAAAAGTTGAAAGCAGCACTTCAAGCGGGGGTTGGCTGCAATGCAGGTATGTAATTTGCGGGCCTACGTCATATCGGTTGGTAATTTTGTGCATGACAATGTTCGTAGCAACTCACATAGATATGGGATATGACGGCGTCGTGAAAGATAGCTTCGTTAAAAAGCGCAGACACTGAAACTCATGAAAACGATGCATTTTTTTTGGTCAAACCGCGGATCTGATTTCATAGCGATTGCATATTCCAAATACCTACATCAGCGGCTCAGTCAGACAGCATGGTCGGGTGGGGCCTAGAGATTCTAGGGAATCTTAACCCGCACACTTCAGCAGGTTTCCACACCCCATGCACGCCATACGCCCGTAATGGGTGCAATCGATTTGCTCTCGGTGACCAAACCACAACCGAAAAAAAGATATTGAGCTGAATTTTTGGGCCCATACAAATGGTACGGTGTTGTATCACACACATACACAGGTTCTTATTTTTAACCCGCACCGTCTTTCCGGTCAAATCCTCGCCCCCGTCTCGGGGGGGGCGGTTGAAGACCCCTCTAAAATCCAAACTAAGCATCACACGAAAACAAAAGAGGTGTCATCGGAAAGCGCTCGACGAGTAGGGTCCGGGTCCACCCCGAAAAAAATTTCGCCTTAAAAGTGACGTAACCAAGGGGCTAGATTTTCACGACTTTTCTCTACTTACATTATGTTTTTGACTCTGGGAGTTCATTTTGGCGATATATGAAAAAAAAACAAAATTTTATTTGGAATGAGAAAAGGACAGCGAAATCGACCAGTGCTATAATTGTTTTTGCCCCCCCTAATTTTTTTCTGGAAATTTCAAAATTTTGAGTTTTCACGTTTTCTTTAATTTTCCTTTTCTAATGGGTGGAGCAGACCGAGAAATGTTGTTGGAAGTCAACTTGCCTAATAAAAATGCTTACTTTAGCCGGAATCTTCTATATGAACTGCAATTTGGCAAATACGCAACACTTATATGTAGTCAAAAACGAAAAATAGAGAAAAATTCAACTCATACGTTTTGTTGCATCCGTAAAGATAAGCAAACGCTGAGAGTTTCAATAAAAAATCGGTATCTGTTAAAGCGTGATGACAGGTTGAACTTTTTTGGAGGTGACCTCACTTGACCTTGACTAACCAGTTGACCCTAGATAACCTGGCCTAAAAACTTTGAATCAGCATGTCAAATTAATGTGGGAAATGGTATGCCAAATTTGGGGTCGCTGCCGCGCGCCGTTCGTCCGCTATCCGCGAAAAACCTGAGGGGGGCGGTTGAAGACCCCCGAGACGGGACGGGTTAAAAAACATTTCCTTATTTGTGGGTATTATGCACATGATACATGAAACGCTAAATTGTGAGGCTTGCCTCGTGATGTGGTTTTGTTCGCACCTATAAGTTCATTCGGAGAGCCGTGACCTGACTTTGCCCAATTTTGCATTCTGGTATGATATCGTCTCGTAATTTTTGTCGAGCGATGCGTCTTCAACTCTGCGAAGATATGCAAGTTTTCGACGCGTTTGCGCGCATTTTTTTGTTGTTGTCGTCCACAAGCATAAGTGGGTCAAAATAAATTCCTCACCAAAGTGTGAAGGGTAAGCATTGCAAGTCCTCATTTCAATCTGAATACACTTCTCCGTAGATATTCAAACTATTGCATACATTTCCGGCTTTTGATATGCACGTAAGACAACGGTCAATGACAACATAAAGGTGGTGTCTTATGACAAAAGGGTGGTACAGCTGAACAAAAATTAATCGTTAATTGCATCAGCAACATCTACATACTCTTGTGATTTTTCATCCACTCCCAAGTTAGTTCGGGGTGGTAACAACAGTATCTTTGAACTTTCTTTTTTTCTGCAGGTGACACGCTGCCGTCGATGTTGCGTGCACTGGGGGAGTACGAAAACATATTCGTGGACGAACCAGACACCAACATGATAAGTCCACACTATGCCGAAAAAGTACTACGCGTCAAAGGTGTAGATGTGTAAAATTGCACGGATCTAAATATGGAAGAACTGCTCCTGCTCTGGGCAATATCTTTCACCATGTTTGCTGAAAAGTTAACGTTCTCAAAGTGCAAGAATACGGCTATGTTCATGTGTGTCCACGTGTGCAACACCGACAAGTTTAGCGGCAACAGACTGTCCTACACGCCACGCCTGAAGACTGTGTTGGAAGCGTGTTCAGTTCCTGTCATGATCTGGTGTCCGCCGGCGTGAAGGAAATGCTATCAAGGGGCATTTGAGACGCATCTGTGCCACTGACCACAAGGTTTGTTTTGACCATGAAGTATAGTATGTTTCCACTTATTTCGTGTTTAGTTTCATTTCGTAAGGTATGATGATTTATCCAACAGTACAGTGTTGTTCCTGCCGCATCGTCGGTGCCAGCATGGGATCTGGCAACTCAGCGTGTTGGAAATGTATGTACACGCTGTGTCTGTGTCCTCTCCAGAGTACGCATACGCGTGCTATGCTGTCGTGTCTTGTGAGGAATGCGAAAAATACATGTTTTGTATTGCTGATGGCATTTCTATGCTATGGTTGTTATGATGCATCTGATCAATGAAGTAATCTGGAAGGATCCACTGGTTACGAAGCTGCAGGACAGAAGGTCTAGTCACGGCCACCAACAGAATTTATACGAAATGTGTTTAAAATGTTTGATATTTCTGAGGATGTGACCGTATGCTTTGGATTGCTCTTTATTTGTTTTAGATTGTGTTCGTTGGTGGATTACAAATCAGTTCAAATATGAACAACTTGAGATTGACAATGTTTTGTATTGGGCGATTTGGAAGTGGTCCATTTATGAGCATCTCATGTCGTTCATATTCGTATTTATTTTATTTGCCATGCGAAACAATCCAAAGTTAGTCGAAGGTAATTAATGACACACATTTTGTGGTAAGGTAAAAATCAACGACCGTGAGCAAGCACAAAGCTTGTGTACCCTGCAAGATGCATATTTGACTACCCTGAGAGTGTGTCAGGAAGCCCACTGCGAGTGTGCTTTAAAACACTAAAGTAGAATGTTTACACATTCACAAAGCACATAGGCTTACTGTTTGCACAAAGCGAAAGCACGCCGACGGCGTGTTGTACATAGTAATAACACACCTTCGTCCTGTTAGTACTTTGTACAAGCACAAGATTCGTGTGTAAAATAAGGAAATGGGCCGGATTTTACACACTAATATTGCGTTATTAACACACTATATGTGTGTATTTCTGGTGTGTAACACACCGTCAGTGTGTTTTCCATATGTGTAAAGACAGAATTCATGTGTTTCATGGATGTGTTAACACGCCATTTTTGTGTTTCAAATCACGATCACAGTGTGCTTTTCGACACACTCTAAAGGTAGACAAACTTGCAGCTTGCAGGGTACACAAGATTTGTGTGTTAACACATGTGCCTTGTGCTTTTGGCAGTGTCATCACAAAATGCTTGTGTTCGATAGTTTTCAGTGTATCATCTGCATTCTATTGAACGTAACCGTAGGTCCTCCTTGGTCATATCCTGTTCGTAAATATGTAGTATGCGTGTAATATAAACATGTATGAATGGAAAATAACTTCTGACCAACGAACATTGGCTGTTCTCCCAGGCTGAGTTTCGAGGTTTGCCCAGGGCAGTCGCAGTCCCTGACTTTGAGACTGACGTAGTCTCAGACTGCGTCCGATTTAGTTATCTTTCACATGCATGACGGCATATTTTTCCAAGATTCTAGCAAGGAGGAAAAGCAAAAATCTTGGAATTCGCCCACGAATATCGTTTGTGACGTTATTCCCCACATTCCCGCATTGGTGATGTTTCCCCTTGTCCGAATCAAAGTATAATAGAATCCTTGTAGATATATCTGGTCATTTGGTAGAACCTCTGCCAACTACTTGAAGGTGCAGCTCGACAGATATTTAACAGCGTCGTGCATGCAATGCGTAGCGGTAGCTATTTTTCAACGATAAATATCTCAGGTAGCAAGAACTGAAGCGAATCGTTTTATCATGAGCACTTCGCGAATATATTGTTTTAGTGGTAAGTTAGCAAAGATAACAATCATTGGTATTAGTTATTTTGGCTTTAGGGCGCATCGACCATGTTGATTATCTATTGGTCTTAGTTGGTCTTAGTTGCCCTTTGCATAAGCGCTAGCAAATTTGCCTTAGCAGTGGGCACAAGCAGCGTGTTCCTCTATCAAGATATATGTCCATTCATCATTACAAGTATCAGTAATCAGTGATCAAGAAGTATCTCTTACAGTAAGCATCCTATTTCCAATGGAAGTAAAAGGACGGTTGAGGGCATAATAGTTCAGATACATGTCAAGAGACACAGATATAAAGCAATGACTCTTTTCCTTGAAGTGTCCCATTTGCAGCACCAGGGGCAGGAGTACCGTGACACCGAAAACACTATGTTGAACCCAGTTTGACACAATACGCACTCTGTACACGCCCTTGAGACGGACAACCCATCCTAAACACGTGCAAAATCATCATCACTCTAATTGACATTACTGAGTATATGCGGTCGGAACTGGACCATACTTATGCAACCATGTGTGTCCACCCTCTAGACACATATTATCTTCGGTAACTCATCCTAACGCCGATGAAACTTGTTCGTAACGCGCAAGTCGCGCTTTCACGAAGCCTTGGTAACGCCATAGGTCCGTGACGTGCCTCGCCCGCCGAAACATCAGATTCTATGACAAATATATGGAAGACAAATGTACGTATTTGAAATGTGCGTAAGCAAATGCACGCACGCACAAAATGAAGCAGGACGGTGCGCAAACACAGATGTGCTTGAGCACAAGAGTACGTATGATAAATTTACTCATGGCAAATGTACGTAAGAGTAAATATACATATGGCATGCACCTAAACAAATGTGCGTAATCACAAATCTACCTTAGCGTGAATGTACATACCTTAGCTCATACGTACATTTATTCTTACATACTTTTTACCTTAACGTAAATTTGCGCTTTTGTACCTTTGCGAATACGTACTTAAACGCATGAATACGGTCAATGCGGGGAAACATTTATGTCCCAGTCGAACGCGTTGTCGCCCTGATAAATGCGTCTGGAAGCTTTCGCGTGGTATTTCCCGTTGGTGAGCACATCCATGAGCAATTTGGCCGAACATGGACGATGGTGGCGCTACGCACTTTACACGCACATGGCGCCACCTATATCCTCAATTCTGCACTCGTATACCGCCAAGACATCGCCCCTTTAACATAGGTGTCGCTGCCGATACGTTTCAGCACTAGTGCAAGTGACGACCCTTTCATCCCTTCGGCCCCGTATTGCACAGCGTTGCCGTGACGCCACTCTGCCGTCCGGGGTAAGGTCAGGGTCAAGGTATGTTCAGTAATTTGCATGGCTGAGAGAAACACAAACGAGGCCTAAAGGGTCTGATAAAGCGCATACCCTTACGCCAGAAACACTGTGCTTTTACACCCCTCCGTAGTGACAAATTTGACGTACGCGACCCGACAAGTCGATCAATGAAGAACACGGAGACGTTGCTCATTAGTTAGTTGTTTTGGTTTTAGGGCGCATCGACTACTAAGGTCATTTTGCGCCCATACCTATTGTAGCTAACAAAGTACAGTATTAAACTTCACATCGTTGGTAGCCGTCCAACTGGTTCGACTCCGGTACAAAGTTTACATGCCGTGTATATCAGCGAGGAAAATATATTGCGGAGAATGACACTGCAGATAAGAAGTCAATCGTCCCGGTTGGACAATGTTCAAGTTGTCGGAGAGAATATCACAAAGGGAATCCACCTGGTCAGACCCAAAATGGCGTCTACGCTCATCAGTGCAATAAGGACACGATATTAAAACGTGGCGAACTGTTAGCGGAGCATAACATCTTGAGCACAGAGGATTGTCGCCACTGCATAGTAAATAGCCATGCGTAGCATAAGTATGCCCAATGCGGAATCGGCACAATGTGACCTCTTCTCGTCGACGTTTGCGACAGGACGAGCCCCATGGTCTTAAACGTTGTTTGATGGTACGCAGTTTGTTCGCCGACTTCGCGTCCCACATAGCCTGCCACTTGTCGAGGAGGAAGGTGGACACCTCTTGGTAGTAATCCGTGGCAGGGGGCGGCAGTGATCGAGAGCACGGTGCTTTTGCTGCTCGTTTCGCCGCAGCATCCGCCAACTCGTTACCGGAAATGCCAACGTGGCTCGGAAGCCAACATAGAATAACTCGTCATCCAAGGCGTTTCATATCGGTAAGACGGCTCACAATATCCCGCAGAAGGGGGTTTGATGGATAAAACGTGTTCACTGCCATCAGACCACTTAAAGAATCGGCGAATATAACATGTCGATCACCCCCAGATACTTCGATATAACACAGGGCTTTCGTAATAGCGACAAGTTTCGACGAGTACACCAATGCGTACGTCGGGAGCGAAAACGAGGGGAGACAGATCCGCAAACGAAAGCGCTGCCAACGCCGTCCTCTGTTCGATAAACGTCAGTATATGGGCCTATCCATTCCTGGGTTGTCTCAATATGTTGGAGAGCCAGTGCGCGAAATTCTGCTGGAGGGATATCGGATTTTCTCATCTTTGCGAAAGATATATCCACCTCCGGTATAATGCTCTCCCATAGAGGGGTCTCCATGTTCTGGGCTGTACCAATTCCCCGAAGCTTAACTCGGCTTTCCTGCAGGAGTCTTCGAATTCGCACACCGGACGGGCAACACTCAGATTTCGTTTGTTCGAGGGGTCCCCTGAAAAAAATGGTCGATAGTCGACGCGAAAAGACATGCGAAAAAGTCAGATGGTCGGGAAACTGGCGGAGCTTGCAGGCGTACCGCATTCCCAGCCATTCTTTGCGCGAGAGAGAGAGAGAGAGAGAGAGAGAAAGGTGGCTCATGTGCTTCGGCTAAGGCTGCGTTCTTTGTCGCGTTCCGTCCTCGAATTCCGTGGACTCTGTCGTCATGTGTCGTTCTTTGTCCATTGCGATTACGCACGAATACCGCGGCCAGATTTCGTGGATTCCCCGGGGAACGCGCGGAATGAAAAAAGGTGTCCAGCC
Source organism: Imbricaverruca yamaguchii (assembly GCA_034440575.1). Taxonomy (NCBI): domain Eukaryota; kingdom Metazoa; phylum Arthropoda; class Thecostraca; family Neoverrucidae; genus Imbricaverruca; species Imbricaverruca yamaguchii. The sequence goes on from JAOTOL010001324.1 coordinate 199,773, forward strand.
CCGTCCTGGTCGCTTCTTTCCAAGATGGCGACGCACATTGCAAGTGATATGCTGGCCAAGGGAGATATTGGAAATTCGTAAATACTGTTGTGGAGTGGATACGATTGGGCCAGATTGTGCGAAGGTGTCACTAATGAATGTCATGTTCCCACCGTCGAGGAATTTCCTTTGCAGCGTGGTCAAATTCTCAACTGTTGAGGTGAAACAGCAGGAAGCTAGACACTACCTTCAGAAGCTTCTTTTCCTGATTATTTGCATCTCCACCCAGTAAACATGCTGATGTCGGCCCGCTGTCCGCATGTGTCGGGGCGAGCTCGACATCTCACAAAAGGCATGCCGACATTGTGGCGCTTTCGGCCCGACATCGGCATATTGATCTGGAATATGAACATATGTCGGATTGAGTTCGGAATATCAATAGCGGCCAGCTAACTTCGAGCCGTTGTCAGACATCCCACTCCACAGCTGACAGCGGGCCCCCACTTTGGCTGGGTGTCGGTCTTTCCACCCATCAGCCGACAGCGGGCCACTGGCGTCCAGATAGCGGAACGACGTCGGTCCGCTGTCGGCATGTTCACTGGGCAATGACCAATGTAAATTTCCTCCCTACCATTGACATGCCTGCCATAGCCTGCCCTGGACGTGTTTGACATTCATCTACCTAGAACACGATCCATCTCAGAATGGTTTCACATTTTTACCTTTTTTATCGTATATCCATGCGCATTAAATTAGGCATCAGTGGCCAATAACAATAAGATCGCAGGTGGAAGCTTTATATATTTACTGGTGTTGCGAAGAAGCAATTCAACCACATTGCTTTTATGCAACAGCATGCAGTTGATGCTAATCGTAACAATTAGTAGGAAGGTTTGCGTACAGCGACACAAATGGCTCACATAAGTAATTCGGCGCGAAATTTCACAGAACGCTCCGCGGCTGCAGTCCAGGAAGTGTGTGACGTCACAATTCACGGAATCCCGGAATGAAGGAGACAAAGAACGCAGCCTAAAGACTCACGGTGGGCGAAGTGCGGAATGCTCCGGTCGCGATGCGAATAGCGGTGTGATGAAGTGTCCAGAGTTTGTTTGGTGGAGTTGCGGAGACGTCGTAGATAAAGCAGGCCTAGTCTAACGTAGCGCGTATCAGTGAGGGGGAAAGCAGAATAAGAGAATCCCGGTCAGCTTCATAGCTAGTGCGAGAAGCACACTTCAATATGTTGAGCGATTTGTAACACTTATCACGAAGTGGTTTCAAATGCTCATTGTAGCTAAAACGTGAGTCAAAAGTGATTCCAAGAAACTTCACCGCAGGTGGCATCTGTATCTGCCCGCCATACAGCTTGATACATAGTTCTGCACAGCTACGCCGGCGACAGAATTGCATTGCGGTTGTCTTTTGTGTTGAAAAGGGGAATCCATTCATTACGCCCTACCTTTCGAGTTTCTTCACGGTCAGTTGGAGACGTCTAGACATAGCAGATAGCCTGGCTGTGCTACACCAGATAGCGACTTCGTCCACAAAGAGAGACCAACCAAGTTGTGGTGGAAGGAGGTCGCTAATATCATTTATCATTATGGCAAACAGCGCTACATTTGACACACTTCTCTTGGCATGCCATTATCCTGCATAAATATTCTGGATAGTTGGTGGCCAACACGAGCACGGAAATGTCGGTCTGTGAGAAAATTCCGTATGAAAATACCCATTGACCCCCGTATACCACGTTTATGTGCCTTTGCAAGAATGCCTTGGCGCAAGATCGTGTCATAAGCCGCTTCTATATAAAAAAGATAGCGCCGACGCGCCGTTTCTGCTTAAACGCTGCACGTACGAGTCCAGTGTTAAACTGTGGTCTGCAGAACTCCGGTTCTTCCTAAAACCGTATTGTGCATCTGAGAAAAGTCATGCACTTCTAAAAACCACGTTAGTCTGATGGTTACCAGTCGTCCCATTAGCTTACATACACACGAGGTGAGTGATTTTTAGCGATAGTGGAGCGATTCTAGTCCACTTTTGCCAGGCTCCAACACTGGTATCACTAAGGCTTCTCGCCAGGCTACTGGGAAGTCGCCTTGTTGTCACATATGGTTGGATATGCTTAAAAGTATTTCGATCGCACATGGCGATGCTTTATCATTTCGTTATGAATAATACCCGGGGCTTCACACACGCTTCTGAGCTTCGCTATGGCGGAATTGCGTTCGGCCATAGTGAATGGCTTGTTATATGATATATTCTCGGTTGTGGCAAAGTCAGGAGGGAACTTTTCACAATGCAACTTGTGACGCAAGAATTGCGGATTCAAATTACTGCCACGGCTACGCTCTGATAAGGAGGAGGAAATTTTGTTGGCGACATCTGCAGATTTGGTCACGTCCTTATTGCCCATGCATAGGGCGGGTAGAGGAACGGATGAACGCTGGCCTGCAATACGTTTTATTCTGAACCATACTTGTGCTGTCGGGGTATGCTTGTTTATTTGACCTACATATTCTCACCATGATACCTGTTTTGCTAATCTTATAGTGCGATGTGCACGAGCCCTGGCCCTTCGAAAGATAACCACATTTCTAGTGTTACTACCTTTACTGAATTTACGATAAGCTCGTTTTCTTGAGCGTATGGCGTCTCCGCATTCCTTCGTCCACCATGGGACTGGGGTACGCCGTAGAGCACCTGATGTGCGAGGAATGCATGCGGAGGCAGGATGCAGGAGCAGTGATGTAAATGCTTCCATACTGTGTGTTTTTCTCTGCTCATTAGCAGAACAGGCTGTTTCTATATGCGTTATGTAATCCGTCCAGTTGGCTTTGCGAAGAGTCCATCATTGCGAAGGCTCTTCACGGTATTCCAGCCATATTTGAAAATGGTCGCTTCCAGGAGGGTCAGTGTCAACCGACCAATTCAATATTTGCACAAGCTGTGGACTACAGACACTCAGGTCTAACGCAAGTCTGTCCAGACGGCATTGTTAAGTGCGTTCTGGTACCTGTGTTTAAAATACACGACTCCTCGTGCAGGAATTGCTCCCTCGGACGTCCACGCCCATTGACATTTTCACATCCCCAAAAGGTATGACGTGAATTGAAGTCACCTAAGAGTAAAATCGGTTCCGGGAGCTAAGAAAAAAGCTAAGAGCTGTCCGTAATAGCCACTGCACGTGGAGGGCATGTATTGTTAAATAAATAAATAAATAAATAAGAACAAAGAAGTTTCAGCTCAGTAGGTGGAAATAAAGTCCCGGGAGGCAGGCAAATGCTGCATAATGAAATAGTTGTATGACCAAAATGCACCCTGGCAGCGACGGCTCGGAGGCGTGTGTTCATCAATAGTGGTTGCGAGGGAACACTATGGTGGATGCCCAGTATGGGAAATAGTGTCGGATGCTACTTCTTTTCGGTGGAGGGTGTGGCATTTCACCTGAATTGCGGTGTCCGGCGACAGCTTGGTCTCCTGAAGTCAGAACGCCACCGGACAGACCCAGTTCAGAACTGCCTGCAAGTCATGGGCACTGCTTCTAAACCCCTGCAGTTCCATTGTAATACAGTCTGTATAGAGGGCTACGGTAAAAGGGGTTAAGACATGTCAGTTCATGACGAACCAGCCGGGGCCCACGGATTAGATGCTGTGCGCGCTCGCGCCCTCGGACTGACCCCGACGGTCGGCGAGACTGACCAGGGCGAAGCACGCTTCCGGCCTCCCTGGGGGTGGGGGGTGGGGGTGACCCCATCACCCTCGCAGTCTGCGGTATGGAGAAGGCTGGCTTGGAGAGTTGGGGACGGTGGGGGAAAGCCCCGAGATCCTGTCTCCCTACATTTGGCGACGTACCCCTTGACCCAGCTCGGAATGTCCGGTCTGAAGCCCCCATGTCCGGAGCCCATGGGCGGACCTCAATCGGCAGACGTGATCGGGTCGTTGATGGTGCTTCTACCGGCACCCGACCGGGGGCCACGCCCTTCTCTTTGGAAATGGTTGGTGGGGGTAGGAGAGTTGGGGTGGTTCGGGAGGGTGTAGGGATTGGTTGGGCAGGTTTACGGGTTGGTGACGGCGGCGGGTAGGGATTGGATCCTCGTCGTCGGTTCGACGCGACTCTGAGACGTTGGTGTCTCGAGGCTTGGTCCCGGAGAGCTCCTGGGCTCTTCTCTAATGGGAATGGAGTGCTGGGCGGAAGGGGAGTGCTGGAGGTAGGGATTGAAGTGGCTCGGGAGGGGATGGGTTTGGTTGTTGGTGGACGGGCAGGTCTTTTTCCTCGCTGGACCCGGACCCACTCTCCCTGAGGAGTCGCTACAGGGTCCGCAGCCGAGGACTCTCTCACCACCGTCTGGGGAGAGAACACAGCTCCTTCTCCGATTTGTGTACACTCAATACCAAAGGTACGCACTATGACACTGATTTGAGCTATAAGATGAGAGGCACTCATGTGGGTGCGCGACTGCATAGGCGACTATCGTGTGACGTTGGAGTTCAGCTTCACCTTTGCTGCATAGGATATTCTCGGGTGTGCTGCCTCGTAGATATCACGCGACTCACGGAATGCGATATTTTTGAAACTTTTTATTGCAACTATTTCCTTTTCGCTCAAGAAAATTGGACAAAAGTGGTATGGGGTGTTTGGTCCGGGCCGGAGTTTGAACAGTGCGGACCCCCTGCCTCACATTTATCCTGCACATGCTCTGCAGAACCACAGCGTCCACGTCTCTCGGTTCCGACAATGTTGTGACGTGTGACCAAAACGGGAACATTGGAAGCATCTCATGGGACTGGGTACAAATACGCGGACCTTCACACGAAAATAAACTGAGGATCTGTCATGTGAAAAGTTGAGATGATGTTTGTTGGTTGTAATTCCTGTCCTTTTCTAACTGAAATTCTACGGGCTTCTACTACTCCACAATCTATTAGGCCACCCACAATGTCGGCATCTGAACCATCTCGCAGGTCGTAGCAGCACTTCGAGTACTTTTTGGTGTCGCGGGGCTGAATCTCGATACGTACAGTGACTGTTCGCCTGCTGGTTTCATGCCGTTAGTGTATGTTTCCGTTGCGTCCATCGCCCTCCTTGCATCCTCAGCAGTTTTAAACTCAACTTCAAGCCCTCCGTCCCTGATTTTTCCTCACCCAAACACCGATCCGTCTTGTCACACGCTTCCTTCCTTTGGAACGGGGTAAGCAGTGAAAGCTTCAAATTTCCCTCGATTGGTTTTACGATCAGAATACGAGGCGCGGGCAGACCCACTTGGAGGCCGGGACCTCCATGCACTACACTCGTAATCCTGGCAGATCGGGTTGTCTGTCCTCTAGTGGAGAGGACAGGTGGGTTATTTTGTATGTTGGAATTTGCCAAGTGTTTCATAGTTTCCACTGCCCAGGCGCCCCACCACATAGGGCCTTACTGAGGGGACGCCTGGGTCCCGCGAACGGGACGTCACCAGGCGCCCGAGGAGCTATATATACGGGGCAGACGGCGTCTTCGTCCGGCCGGGATAGACTCACCACCCCGACCGTGATCCAGCACCGCCCACCCATTGACCGCAACCGGCCCGGCCGGCAGACACTAGGAAGAATCTCAGGTCCTGGCCCGAGGCGACCAGCCACTTGGCCCGCGTGAGGCCCCACATACTCGCCCGCCCCTACGGGATATCGGGACGAAAGGTGTGTTGGCCCCCTCGTCACAACTAGCACCGTGCGACGGGGGGCCTCAACTTTCAGGACTCCGTCAACCCCGGGAAACGGGCCGAGGGGGCGCGTCTACCTCGATAAAACTGAGCTGGCGGGCAGGACCGGGGAAGCTTCCCTGGCTGCTCATAGTAGGGATAGTTGGTGATACAGGGCCAGGCAAAGGACATGGATGTTGAGATGGGATGGGCATTGGAATGAGAGCGTACGGACGGAAGGAGGTGGTGTGGTGACCCGAGGGAGCGCCATTTCCCTAGCCACCCGTGTAGCGGGGCTGACCAAATTGTGGGGGGGGGGGGAGACGTTGCTCATTGGTATACTCGCACACATGGCACGGTGGAGATGCATCACTCAAACTTCTAGGTTAATTTGTACTGCGTCAAACAAACACCGTGACAGAACCAGCGCTCAGGCGTTCAATGGACACCTGCATGGAACTGGCAATAGGTTCATATAACTTGATATTGTGGTATAATTCGTGCCAAGACAGCACAATGCGCACCGAAATGCAAGATGCCGTAGGAATTCAGGGGCGCGTCAACTGCGTTGGTCACGCAAAAGGTGCCTTCATCGTTCCCCCAGAACACCACATCTGACCTTTCTATGCTCTTCACCTTGCAATACAAGTTTCTAAACCAGGAAGCTAAGTGACGAGTTAACACCTGTATTACGGGGAAATCACATCATTTTTGTCAGTCCTTGCGAGGCACAATACAACATTTTAGACACCCTTCATCTGAAATTCCGAATACGCAATGTTTGACCCAAATTAGAACGTTGGTGATTTCCAGTTGCCTGGCGGGCCAGAAGCCGGACAGGTTTTGTCAGTCACGCTTTTGTGGCAATGGCGCATGGCGCGAATGGGGTTAATCGGATGTTACCATTCGTTTCAGACAGGTGGTCGGCTGATATTGGCCTAACTGTCGCACCATCTAGCTGCACACGAGCAGCGCTGCCGTGTGCTCAGCAAACACTGGAGCGCGGTACACGTGTATTGACGAACAGAAACGAGTCACTCGTTCTCCTCGCTCCTGAGGCGTGCATGTCCATTGGTGACGAGGATGTTGAGCTGTCCGGCGCGCTCCACGATCAGCTTGCGCTTCTTGGCGGACACGGCATGCGCCACTTCTGCACAGTAGCGCTGGTTCTGCATCATCAGCACCTCCAACTCCTGCAGCACAAGGAGGCGTTCGGTCACTTGTGAGAGAAAGATACGGCACCACAGACACCAGGGTTGGCAGAATACCGATCGAAAGTAGGTGGTGGTTATTGGTTTTTACGACACATTGATCATCGAGTCATGTAGAAGTCGCGAATCTCTCACGCTGATTGGTCGCGGGCAGAGTAGCGACAAATGCCGGCTCAAACTAGTTCAACCTTTAAAATTGCATTCCCGATACATTAGTTTTCCAGCGAAAGAGGAGAAATGACAACAAAGAAAGGGTGACTCTCAACATGGATCATACGGTAATCGAAATAACGGCACCGCGTTAGTGGATTTGATATTTACATATACAAATCGAGGCTGCTAGACATTTTTACTAGTTTCCAAGTGGTGGTGTTGAAAGTGATACTCTCCAATACCAAATGGTGTTTTCTATTTCAAACTATTAGCCAGATGCTCAGGGGGTACTCGGGTATCACGTGCCATGGGCGCTAAATGACCAACCATGGTCGATGCGCCCTAAAACCACAATCACACACACGGGTATCACGTGCCATCATAATTTCACGCACGCCCACCAGGTTTTAAATCTGGGAATAAGCCTAATTCTAAAAGCCAGGAACAGCTCAGAAGGTAGTACAATTGTGGCAAACCAAATTCCAACTGTGCTCAGAAGGTAGCACAGTTGGAATATAAAATGCGTAACTTGTGAATGATAGAAAATGCAGCTACATGATGGGGAAAATATATTGGGACACTGCGAGAAACTACGAGCCAATTGTACCGCCCTGAAAAAAACCACACTAAATAAATGGAACATGTCTCTGTCCAGAAACATTATTCTCACGGGAAACGGGAAATACAAAGGAGAAATCTTTTAGGGTTAATTCATTTGATGTCTCCTACGAAACCAACGGAAAACATTGTATTTCGCATGTCACCTTGGTACCTGACTAGCCAAAGTGGAACAAATGACGAAGCCTGAACCATGGTAATGTGCATATTTAGCCACCAGGTGGTTACAATTGATACTATCCAGCCAGCTTAACCCGCGCCGTCTCCTAGGGGAGGCGGGAGGGGGTCCTTCAACGGCCCCGTAAGGTTTTCCGAGGATAGTGAAATAAATTTGGCATACGTTTTCCCACATCAATTTGACATGTCCCAAAATTTTGAAGTCAGGTCACCTAGGGTTAACGAATTAGCATAGGTCAAGTGAGGTCACCCCCAAAGAAACTCAACCACTCGTCACGCTTTGACGGATAGATATTTTAATGAAACTTTCAGCGTATGCTTATCTTTATGGATGCAACAAAACACCAGAGGAATTCAATTTTTTTCTCTTTGCGTTTTTGAGTACTTTTGCTTTGCATATTTGCCTATTAGAGTTCAAATCAAAGATTCTGGGCAAGTATTTTTTATCAGATCAACTTGACTTCGAACGTTTTTTGGTCTGCTCTACCCATTAGAAAAAGAAAAAGAAAGAAAAATTGAACAAAAAATTTTGACATGAAAAAAAAAGACTGAATTTTTGGTGCCCAACAAATTGCATGGTCCTGGTCGATTTCGCCGTTCTTTTCCGATTCCAAATTTGTTTCCCCAAATTTCCCCCAAAATTAGCTCTCCAGAGCCAAAAACATGACGTAAGCCGTGAAATCCTAGTGAAGTCACTTTTTTTTTGGGGGGGGGGGGATATTTTCGAGTGTGGTGTCGGGCCTATCTGCCGAGTGCTTCCCGATGACACCTCTTTCGTTTTCGTGCGACGCTTAGTTTGGTGATTAGAGGGGGGGTGGCTATCAGCCCTCCGAGGCGGGGTGTGAGGACGAGTTAAACCATGGTTTCAACCGGCTAAAACCACGCAACGCCATACTTGTTCACTCGGACGATATCTAGCAGCGAAATGCCAACACGCGTCTACTCAGAGGCTGTCCAGGCAACGACGCTCCATCATTCCATGACATTTTAAGTGATGGCAAACAGATCCTGTTTCCACCCCATGCCTATCGGATAAGGATCAAACGTGGCTAAGTACCATTTTGATCACACATGACCGGGAGCGAAGGCATGCATGATGTAAGGATAAATACATATATATATATATTAGGGTGACAGCTATTTGGACCCAATTTTTTTTCTCGAAAAACGAAAAAGGCAGTTGATTTTCTGGTTCGTATTAGCCTAAAAACACCACATAAACAGTTTCATCTCGATCAAATCATTTTAAGGCGTGCCTCATCACACTTGAATGTCAGACACCCCAGACATTTTTTTAAGGACTACCCATCCCTATTACTCCGGGTATGTGTTGGCTAAAATAGAGTCAGAACGTGTTCGTGCTGGTCGGGTGTGCCCTGAATAATCGCATTGCAACCTTATTAATTATAATTATGGTTTAATATTTAACTATAATTATAGTTTGTTCCAATTTCCAAATATTAATGCCCTTTTTGGTCCTTTCGCAAATATGGCCGCTCCGGCAACGCGGAAGAAAACGTATATACTGGTCATCGGCCTCGCCGATAAGTGATTGATGGGTGGAGGTTAACCAAAGGGCCCTCGAGCTCATCCAGATCGATGAAGACAAAGTGTTCCTCATTGCGCAACGCGAGGAAGGCCGCCGAGGAAAAATGACAGGCGCTGATCGGCAGCTTGCCGAGTTTGAGCAGCAGCAGTTGAATCGCGCCTCCCAGGCCAGCGATCGCAAGACTCGGAAAACGCAGCGCATGGCCGAGATCGACACTGTTGAGCTCGAGTCTAGCTCCAGCCCCTGTCGAAACTCTACAACGTCCAGCGCTGAGGACGAGCCTCGACCATCGACTTCCACCGCCTGCCCACCGCCGCCGAAGCGCCGCCGCGGCAGGGAGACTAATCTCGCCGACTGTCGCCGCTGCCCTAGACCGCACTCGCGTGACGGACCATCAGGCAGTGTACGTCTTGTCGGCGGTGGCCGACACCCTCGGGCACGACGTATCCGAGCTCACAATGAATCGGGAGTCCATCCGCCAATCCCGGCGGAACCACCGGAAGCAGGCCGTGCTGGACATCAAGGCGTCGTTTGCGCCGGACGTACCACTGGTTGTTCACTGGGACAGAAAACTGGTTCCCAACTCTACGACTGGCAGCAGGGGCAAAGTCGACAGTCTTCCGATTTTGGTCGCTGGGACCAGCGTCACCAAGCTGCTTTCCGTTCCCAAGCTCGAGATCGGCAGTGGACTGGCGATGGCAAACGCTGTCGTGGAGGCCCTGTACGATGGGGGCGCTGCAGACCCGGTCGTGGGTATGTGTTTCAACACTATGGCCTCGAACACAGGCCCGCAGTCAGGGGCGTGTGTGCACATTGAGCAGCAGCTCGGTCGTGACCTGCTCAATGTCGCCTGCAGGCACCACATGCTCGAGCTCATCGCCGCGAAGGCCTACGGGGTTTGTCTCAACACCCCATCGTCCGGGCCTGAAAACCCGCTCTTCAAACGCTTCCAGGACAAATGGGATTTCATCGATCAGGACCAGTACGAGACCATGCCCGATGACCACCTCACGGAGGCCATCCAGGATTCCCGGGACAACCCCATCGCGGGTTGCAAGCTCCATCCGTCGCAGTTCCAGCCACGGGATGACTATCGCGAGCTCCCGGAGCTCTCCGTGATCGTGCTCGGCGGGATGCCGGCCAGAGGCATTCGATTCCGGCGGCCTGGGGCTCACCACCACGCGCGTTGGATGGCCAAGCTGATCTACGCTGTGAAGATCTGCATCTTCCGAGGACAGGCAAACCTGACTGCCCGGGAGAGCGCCGGCATCCTTCGGTACGTCAAGTTCACCGTCTCGGTATACGTCCCTGCGTGGCACGCCGCGCCGAGCCCCACATCGGCCCCTGCGAACGACCTCGCCCTCCTGAAGAATTTGGTCGGGTACGAGGACAGGTCCCTCGCCACTTGTGGTATTTGAGTGAGAGCCTCGTCCCGCTGGCGTTCTTCGACGAGAACTTACCGCTGGGAAGAAAGTGGGCCATGATCGAGGCTCTCAGCTCCAATGAGGGCTCGGAGGATCTCACCAAGCGGGCCGTCGTTGATCTCAAGGCCGACTTGTCGCAGAAGACCCTCGCGGACTTCGTGACTAAGTCGTCGCGAATGCTCTTCGTCACCCTGGGGGTCGGCGACGGCTTCCGACCCGACTGACCCGGCGGAGTAGCACGACGACCCTCGCTACGTCGCCGCAGCCCGCAAGGTCAACGGCATCCGGGTACTGAACGACTTCGCCGAGCGTGGCGTCGCCTTAATGGAAGACTACAATTTGACCCTCACCAAGGACGAGGACCAGACGCAGTACATCCTGCAGGTGGTGGAGGCGCACCGGGGAGGATTACCCGACGCCAACAAGAGCACCGTCACCCAGCCTGACTGAGGCCAGGTGACCAGGACCAAGACCAGGACCAGGACCAGGCCAGGATTAGCTTCGAAACTCATCGCAACGTTGGGTCCAGGAAGACCCATAAGACCCGCCTAATAGTGTATACATTCAAGTGCGATGAGGCATGGCTAAGCATAATTGGATCAGGATGAAACTTTTTACGTGGTGTTTTTAGGCTAATACAAACCAGAAAATCAACTGCATTTTTCATTTTTCGAAAGTCGAAAAATAAGTATCACCCTAATATATATATATATATATATATATATATATATATATATATATATATATATATATATATATATATATATATATATATATATATGTATATATATAGGTAGGGCTGGAATGCAGACTAAGCTATTCCCCTTAAACACGGCACTGCACAAATTCTCAATCCAGCGGCGATTACCGCCGTCAGGCTTCCAGGTAATAGCTGGATGTATATATTTTATGAATAAACACAAACATGAAAACCAACTTATACCAGCACAAGGTGGGGCTGAAATTATATCTGTTTTGATAGGGATACGGTTTTTAACTCATTCCTCCGGACATGATAGCAGTAAAAATTAAACAAAGGTACAAAACATTTCAAAAAGGTCTATACTGTGATAATATGCCTATAAGTCATTAATTTGTGCACAATATCCTTTGTATTATACAATTATAAAGCTGGCAAAAGTAGCAAGTGTTAGCCAATATAATGTGGAGAACCTCTCTCCAAATTGAAAGCCCATCAACTGGTGCCAATACGCGACACACCCCCCCCCCTCACCGACCCATCCGGGATTTCTTCATAAATTGGTGGACAGGGGCAATCTAGTACCCTGAATACAATGGTGACACTCCCATTTCGATCTGACAAACCGCACGTGCGTCTCAGGCATTTTTTGATGGCCACGATGCAGGGTTAACTTTAAGTGACCATTACTTCTGTCATAATCAACATAATTGCATAAACAAAAATATCGCTGGATTCTAATAGACCAAGGATCACGTTCCAGTGCTTTATTTCTAAATTCGACAACTTCTTCGATACCTTAGGTCACGTGACACATATAACGCGCGCATGGAAAATATCCAGTTTTTGCATTTTTATATTGTTATGTAGTATGTTGCCTTTGACTACAAAAGAAATTGGAGATGTTTTTATTTCTAGATTTTGTATTAAAAACCAGTATGGGGCGATGACGTCATCAATGGCATCCGATTGTGGGCCACTCGGGGTTGAAGTCAGTCTGATTCGTGATCTCGTAGCCTTGCAACCTCCGATGACATCGGGTGGCCTTATCTGATCTGCCTTTTACTTCCATGAACTTGACTGACCTTTGGTGACCTCCTAGGGGTCATTTAAGCGAAGACTTGACCTTTAACATTTATTGACGAGAGAAGGGAGATTAGTTTTGTTTGAATGCTGAATTCGAATAAAGTGGCATATTCAATCGTTTGAGCAACGCTAATAGTCAAGTGCAATAAACGTCCGCATTCCAGATATTTAATCATTAGTAACAGATCGTTTTGGCTGGAAGGACAACGGTAGATCTCGGCCATATTTTTGGTGGTGGTCGTGTATGTGAGTATACAGGAAAACATACACTGGTCTGCATACAGACAGGTTTAGTGACAGGTGCAATGTATTGTTCTATGAATACATGCTTCACTGGAGTGGCTACCTAGACACTGATCCATCATTCAACGGCAGACATTAACGTGGCGCCCCTGTTCGCCCGACAGTTCGGCCACATTCATGGTGGTAGTATTTACCGGCACGAAGCAGTGCAGAGACTGTGTTCCCTGGACCGGCAGAGCTTTGGGGAAGCGGGTCTTTAGATAATGAGCTGTGGATTCAATATCGACTTGGCTAACGAACAAAGAGATAATTGATGTCTATAATTTCTCGGACAGGAAGGTGTACACTTCTGAGGCTGTCGTGATCTGATGTGTGCGCGGACGGTAGAGACTTTCTCTCGCAGTCGCCCGTTTCATTGTGCCGCCGATGCCGTCACACACCCCCTTCCCATGGGGTGTTCCAAAGAACTGCCAGTCACATTTGAATCCAAAGTCTGTCTCGTGCTGGCAGATGCTAATAAAGTTGAAACGATTTTTGCATTGTCCCGCTCAACCATCAGAAAAGTAATGCATTTTAGACAGATTGGGGATCCGAGTCTTCAGTTCCCGGATTAGGTTTTTTTTTTACTCAAAAAGGCATGCACAGCAGTCGCGTTATGTTTTACCGAGTTGGACTCGACGCAAACGCTCTGATGGACCGTAACATCGTCCTCTCGCCAATAGATGAATGGGTGTATGGTGCATGATTCAGGGGATGATGATGCGGACAGTGATGAAGAACATCGGTTTAAGCAATGGGTCAGCACGGATTGGTGCAATCTAATTACTTTGTTCAGACTCGAGATGAATTTCTACAGAGTTTAAGCAGTGCGGTCGTAAAACTGACCAAACATCATTACGTGTCGGCTAACCAGAGCAAAACACTTGCATTCCTCAGGGAATCACTTCCTCCTGGGGAAGGAGTGGTTGTAGGAGATCCTTCGGAAAAATGTGCTTTTGTTATCCAAGAAGAGGTTCAGTTACCATTGGGATGCGGGACAATGCACCATACACCCATTCACCTCCAATTGGCGAGAGGACGATGTTACGGTCCATCAGAGCTTTTGCGTCGCGTCAAACTCGGTGAAACATAACGCGACTGGTGTTCATGCCTTTTTGAGAAAAAAAATATAATCCCGGAACTGAAGACTGGGATCTCCAATCTGTCAAAAATTCATTACATTTCTGATGGTTGCGCGGGACAATGCAAAAATCGTTTCAACATTATTAGCATCTGCCAGCACGAGACAGACTTTGGATTTAAATATGACTGGCAGTTCTTTGGAACAGCTCGTGGGAAAGGGGCGCGTGACGGCATCGGCGGCACAATGAAACGGGCGACTGCGAGAGAATGTCTCTACCGTCCGTGCGCACATCAGATCACGACAGCCTCAGAAGTGTACACCTTCCTGGCCGAAAATTCTAAACATCAATTATCTCCTTGTTCGTTAGCCAAGTCGATATCGAATCCACAGCTCATGATCTAAAGACCCGCTTCGCCAAAGCTCTGACGGCCCAGGGAACACAATCTCTGCTTCGTGCCGGTAAATACTACCACCATGAGTGTGGCCGAACTGTCGGGCGAACAGGGGCGCCACGTCGATGTGTGCCGTTGAATGATGGATCAGTGTCTAGGTAGCCACTCCAGTGAAGCATGTATTCATAAAGCAATACATTGCACCTGTCACTAAACCTGTCTGCATACAGACCAGTGTATGCTTTCCTGTATACCCACATACACGACCACCACCAAAAATATGGCCGAGATCTACCGTTGTCCTTCCAGCCATAACGATCTGTTACTAATGACTAAATATCTGGAATGCGGACGTTTATTGGACTTGACTATTCGCGTTGCTCAAACGATTGGATATGCCACTTAATTCGAATTCAGCATCCCAAAAAACTATAATCTCCCTTCTCCCGTCAATAAATGTTAAAGGTCAAGTCTTTGCTTAAATGACCCCTAGGTCACCAAAGGTCAGTCAAGTTCATGGAAGTAAAAGGCAGATCAGATAAGGTCACCCGAGGTCATCGGAGGCTGCAAGGCTACGAGATCACGAACCAAACTGACTTCAACCCTGTTTGGCCTACAATCGGGTGCCATTGATGACGTCATCGTTCCATACTCTGATTTTTAATACAAAATCTAGAAGAAAAACTTGTCCAATTTCTTTTGTAGTCAAAAACATACTACACAATATAAAAATGCAAAATCTGGATATTTTCCGTCCGCTCGATGTGTCACATGACACTTGGACACGTGACCCAAAAAAAGAAGTTGTCAAATTTAAACATAAAGCACTGGAACGTGATCATTGGTCTATTACGAACCCAGCGATATATTTGTTTATGCAACTATGTTGATTATAACAGAAGTTATGGCCATTTAAAGTTAACCCTGCATCATGACCATCAAAAAATGCCTGAGATTATAACACACGTGCTGTTGGTCAGATCGAAATGGGAGTGTCACCATTGGATTCGGGCGCTCAATTACCCCTGTCCACCAATTTATGAAGAAATCCGAGATGGGTCGGTGTTATTTTGCACCCCAGGTGTGACGCGTATTGGTGGACCGCACCAACTGTGGAATAACATGCACACTATGAATGAATTTACTGGCACACTTCAGGTAGACAACAAAGAATACTTGTCACTTTTTCCAGCACCAATTCTTTAATCTGTTATCAGTATTTCTTCTACTGAAGTATGTTGCACTTACTCTCACGTTGTGAATTAGCACCTTCCGGAATCCATTCGGCAAGATGTGCCTATGTGTGTACTTGGTTCCATAACCAATGCTGGGCATGGGAATCTGTCCCTTAAACCGCCGACGGCAAGGGTTATCGATACCCCTCGGCTTTCTCCAGCTGGGCTGTGGACATATTGCAAATGTTACACACACATCTGCAAGGTACCAAGTACTGCACCACACACTTTGTGATTGTTCAAAAACTTGCACAATGAAATACAATTGTGATATTAGATAATTATTGCATGGACATAGAACCAGTATGTTTGTGTTTCCAGATGGTGCTCAACTATCAACCAACTCTTTAAAAAATAGCACTAGGCACATGTCATTGCATTTACAGAAACATCTTAAAACTGCAAAACACCCAGAATAAAAGTATATCATTGTGTGCAGTGCATCCTTCTGGGACTGCTAATTGTATAAAAATAGAAATGGGAAAATCCCATTTGCATGTCCCACCTGGAATATTTCCAGCATGGAAAACTTTTGCAAGTGGTGACTTCATTTATGTTCAGAAGCATAACCTACCTCACCAAACTCATTGACTTGACATGATTTAATTGGTAACACTTGTAACCATGCTTTGGATGCTAGGATGGGTGCCATCAAAACCCACCCACCTCCATGCACCCACACCCACAAAACTGCAATGCAGACATTTTGGTTGATCAAAGGGAGAATACCTACCCATCCAGAACCACATAATTTTTGTCTACAATTCAGGCCAGTTCAAATACATGCAGGCAGTATTCATATAATGATTGATCCTGTGAAATTTGCCTTTATATGAAGGCTAGCTGGCACTAACCAGGCATGCACAACAAGTGCACAAATTGCATGTTCAAAGTACTTAACTGAGTCATAATGACAATTATAAAGTGAATGTCATTATGCAATGCAGAAGACATCCCATAGTTCCCAAGTGTCAAATTACCCTCGAAGCTTTGGCAGTGCTGGGGCATTTCCAAATTGTGTCTCCCTGCCACAATTCCTAGCTACACATGAGGCAAGCTTCCAATTTTGACCAAATTGGCAAAGTGTAAGCCAGTTTGATGAAATGCACTAGTACAAAGTGTATCTGCAAAATGAGCATACAACCTTTCCCACCCTGGCACTTGTAGAAACACACTTGACAGCTCAGCACAGAAACAAGCAGGAGATCTCTACAGGAAGGGCACATTCTTTCATCTGCCCCAGATCAGGATCTGCCAGTATACACAAAAGGATTTGCATGCCAATTTTGAATGCAACACTGCAGGTGTAATACAAATGCAGGTCTAATGTAAGTATTTCATGGTGTAATGCACCTGAAATTGTCTGAGGCCCTGCTAAACCTGTAATAGCCTATTACATGCCCAAATTAGACATTGCAGTTTTATGCTTCAAAAGTCTGTAAGTTCATCAGAGATTATCAAAAGCCAAATCTTTTGGATGTCAGATTTTGATATTGCAGGTGAGAATATCATATTCTCTCCAGACCAGCATTGGAAAAGTGGCCCTTTTTTGGAACTTTTGCAATCCAAAGAATTATACACTCCGGAAAAAATACACTCCTTGCATTGCTGGATGAAGACATACCTTACTAGCAAGACAGCTAGATGTCATTATACAATAGTGATAACTTGGGTGGAGAGGCAGACTCAGTCATACTGGATCCCCTACCACATCAAGTTTCCAGTATAATTGAGGATAATACACATTTGTTATTTCGGGTCATCTGTAGGCACATTCCAAGAGGAGGCAGGAGTGGAGCCAAAAATGAGATGCCAGCCAGATTGGAAGAATATCAGTTTGCTAGGATGCACAAGTACAACATATGTCAATGGATGACAAAATATGGATCACTGCAGTCTGAATATGATCTTAATGCCACTGAACATTCCATCTTCCATATCATTCTATAACATTCCATTTGTGCATGTGCGATTTCTGGTGAGGTGCAGGTGAATTAATAAACAGCCACCAATGCATTCATGAGTATGTTCTCCATTTCTGGATAAACATCAGAACAGAG
Source organism: Imbricaverruca yamaguchii (assembly GCA_034440575.1). NCBI lineage: Eukaryota > Metazoa > Arthropoda > Thecostraca > Neoverrucidae > Imbricaverruca > Imbricaverruca yamaguchii. The sequence goes on from JAOTOL010001324.1 coordinate 217,401, forward strand.
TCCAGATGTGCCCAGAAGAATGTATGGATGAACACCAAGAGCTAGAGTAGCATCCACACAACTGGTAAGCCACAAAGTGTAGCACTTCCCCCAAATCTCCAAAATACTGGTGGATATGAGCCATGTTTTGCTACAGCATACGAATTGTCATGGGCACTATTACTTTTCCACACATGCTTTACACACATTTTGCCTCCATCAACCATACAAAGGTATTAGGTTTGGCTAAGTTATGCTATATTATTTTTTTTTTGTAAGTTATCCATTTATCAAATTCCTTCAGAATCATTCAGGATTATAAAATAAAGTTTTTGAATTTAAAAAAAAACACTCGGGCTAGCATAGGCTGTTTGGTTAGAATAGGTCATTTACTTTTAATTTGTTAAAGGACAAAATTGCTTAGAAAATTTTTATTAAAAAAGGCTTTCTTGCATCCAGTTAGGCTGCAGCTTTTCTTCCTTTTTAACATCACATTTCATGGTATATTTCCCAACCAAACCTGAGCCACTTTTTTGGTGTCATTTTGCTACCCAACTGCACTTGCCAAAAAAATGTGAGGTCACATCATGTAAGTACCTACATTATGAACACACTCATAATCATTGCACGAAAAATACATTTCAAGAAATCAAATCACCTTAAACTGCAAATTTGTCCATTCAGAAAGTCACAGACCAGAAATGTTAAAAGTATAATGGTATTCAATGGAGAATGGGGACAGGATGCACCTAATAATTCCTGAACATTTCATGAATGCACAAATAATGCTTGAATGCATGCATATCTATAATATCTGCAGTCAATGTGCACTGAAGAGGCCCAGCCCCATTTTGAAAGAAAAACATTCACACTTCAAAATGTGGTAAGTTAAAACAAGATTTTCCAGACAAAAGCAAAGCAATCAGTTTTGTTCATTTCTACGCTTGTCGACAAAACATCGCAGCAATTAATATTATCATGTCCTGCTCCTTGTATTATCTGAAGATATCCCGTCACACAACACAAGCTTACAGCTTTGGTTCATCCAAATCAATGACTCGAATTACCGCGAAGATATTTTATATAGGTAAGTAGGTAGGTACCTACATAGTCAGATAATACAACCTCTCATACCTCGAGCCAAACACGCAGTCAATTCCATCCCGATGGCAGCAAAGAGCTTTAAAGAAAATCCTTCGTTGAATAAAAAAAACCACTACGCTCCGCTAACCAAATATAGGAATTCACCTTCATCAGCCCCCGACCGCGTTCTTGGATTCAATGAGTTCACCGCTCTCCATCTCCCACTCCGGCCGGAGCTATTTGAACCATTGCCAGAAAAAGCCATGGATAATGCATTTCTTCTTGGTTCCTTGGAGAATGATATGTTCTGCATCAAATGGGATGGACAAAACCGTTCATATTTATATTATTAAGCAGTCAGGAGCGATATACGTAAAAGATATCGGAAGGATTTTCCCCATGAAAATTGCCTGAATGGTACCAAAACGTTCCTAAAACCTGCTAACACTTTGCTCCAAAATGAAGACCCATAGAACCAGAAATTTCACCTTCTTTCGATTTCATGACTTATATTGTTTCCTAATTACATCAACAAGCGGGAATAGTTGTATTCATGCCACTCCGACCGCGAGGTTTCCCCACTCCGGACAAATTCAGATTTACGTGTGTTGACCTAATCCTCTACACTCTTATAAACCTCATTCTGATCCAATGATTAATTTCTTCCCACAGTCCTGATTATTATTAATTGAAAAAAAAAGTTCCCTGTAATTCTCTTGGCAGTTTTCTCTAACTTATTTTCATTTTTTGGTATTTCATAGCAATCATGGCGCGAAATGAGACGCTAATTTCCGCTCGTCCGTGATGATAGTCTGTTTTACAACAGCAATTTGCCCGCCCGTCTAGTCGCTTTTCATCCTTCCAAGGAATTCCTTGCTTCTACTAAACATTCCAGACATGAACTAAAAAGTGCATTGAAATACATTTAATATTAATAAGGATTGACTTCAATATTTTTTTTCAGCTCTCATTTCAAAAAAGAAAATTTCATCGTGGAGAGAATAAAAGATTTTAGACTGATTGTTTTAGTATAACTTTCCTTGAACCATTATATATTCCGAAACTCATATCCCGAAGTAACATTTTAGACCCTCCCATTTTAGACCCAGCGGTGCACGAACGTCCTGCTCTCGAGGTATGTTGTGAATTTGTATTAGTTGTGCGGTGTTGGTACCTATGCTAGGAGTGGCAGGTATTGATATATAAACTTGGTTGACATCTATTAAGTATGCTTTTGTGATCATTTTATCTCCCAATGCTCAGGAAGTTGCCTTATAAGTCATTCACGTAACGTGGATGACTTCAGACGACGATGTGTGGTGGACCCCATCTGGTTGTCTGTGAGACACTAGGATAAGAACCTAACAAATGACTTAAAGGCGTTTTATTCTTGAGGAAGAAGAATTATCGGTTATTTTACGACGCATTCAACCGCAAGGTTGCATAGCGCCGCCACCCTATATCACACCGATTGGTCGTGGGTGGACTCTGCAAATGCCGCCGGCCGCGAGATTCGAGTTCCACTCTCCACCATCTAAGCTACCGAGGCCCCTGGGTTTTTATTCTTCATTCCAGGAGACATCACTGCATTTTTCAAAATTTATACACTTCGTTATATATAAAATGTATATACTCCGTTACTTGGTGCTTCAACATATACCCCATAATTTGGCAAACTGGGAAATTATACACCCCATAACATAGTGCTTCTCAAGATTATACACTCCATACTTTGGCAAGCCAAAAAATTATACACTCTGAATCCAAGACCGAGAAGTGAAAATCCAACACTGCTCCAGACTGCTGCCCTCTCTCTACCTCACTGAAGGGTGGACACAGGAAGAATGTGCCCTCCAGGGAAGGCAATACCCCTCCAGGAAGAGTGCCCCCAAATCTTCAAGCACCAGTTATAAAATATATTTGTTATTAGGTGCAAGATGTCTAAGCAAGTACAGCAGTGATAAATTATTCACGAAATATGGTGTAATATACCACTTTCTGAATACTCAATCGCCATCCTTCTCCAAGAAGTATCAGCATCCTGCTCTTGAATATGAACTATTCATGTCTCCTTTTGAACAGTTGCTCGTTTATGAAATACAGCTCTTCCTAAATTATAAACCTCAAAACAAATGATAAAGGTACAGTCATAATTACCAATGCCATCACTCTAATTTTAGTTTGAAAGACATCAGAAACATTTCAAATTACACTACTTACATGTCAAATTTTGACATCCTGCTATGCTCGTTTTGACATCTCACACCTAACGAAAAAAACAATATTTGAACCCTGGTGCAGCAGGATGTCAATATTGCCACTGAGGTAATCTAATTAAAACAAACTTGATTTGATTATGATAAATAAAGAGTTGAATAAAATGCACAAATAAAACAAATTGTTTTCAAATGCACAATTACACACGTCACTGATCATACTTTGTGTTTTGATAGGTACCTAATTTGGGGACACCAATATCCAAGATAACAAACACCATAGGTAGCCAGTTTAACTGGAATCGTACTACTCAATGTTCATTATCATGATCCTATATCTGTTATAGCAATTATAAGCATGATACTTGTAAATGGGATGCAGCTAGAAACAAGTAATGAATGCTTCACAAACACTGACCAAGAAGCATGGTGATGTTCATTTCAGAAAGGTGTAAATCTTGCATTCAGCAAATGGTATGCTTCACCATATTTCTACAATAATCCACTGGGAAGCACCCCTCTGATAAGGAAAGGCACACACTGGGGGTGCCCCTCTGGTGTGCCCAAGTGCACTCCCACACCATTTTTTTTTTGTCCATGAGCAATATAACTTAGAATGGTGCCCACAGAGCCTTAAAAACCAGTTCAGGCTAGGTTTGATTATATGTTGTTATTCAACTGGCAAATGTGAGGAAAAAAATTATTGGCAATTTGTGAGAAAAATTAATCTGAGTTCATGCATAGATTAGGCTATGCTAGGTTAGGTTATGTTGCATTTTATTTCATTTGAGATGTTACATTTTATGCTAGGGAATGCAGGTATATGGACACATTGTTTTCCAAATACCTACCTTTGGACTCTCCAGTTATGTTCAGCTCACAAATAACAAAAGGATGAAGAACATTTGGTTCTTTTATAGCCCATTCAACAACTAGGTTATATAGTGTCACCAACCTCACACATATTTGTTACAGGTGGTTCAATAAATGCCATCAGTTGAGATTCAAACTCATAATCAAATATTAAGTCTGACACTACCAACTGAGTTGCTGTGCCCTGTATAACAAAAAGATGGTGGTATGGATGTATGATAGGCATTTATCTACCAAAGTACAGAGGTCCAATCACATAGCCCTACAGATTTGTATATGGAGCTAGTAGTCTGTGGGCACCATTTTGGGCTTCCAAGTGCAGTAAGCTTAGGAAAACAGGGAAGTGACTTCCGACATTTTTTTGGCATTACACCAGTATTTTTTTAAGCAGTTACCAATAATGTGCACCATAACAGCTAGTGAGGTAATCCTGCACTACATTTTCATGTTCAGAACACATCACAGTTACAAAATAATCATGCTTTAAGAATTGTTCTTTGCAAGTGGTTATGATTTTCACTGAGGGGAACCTTTTGAATAAGCACAGTTACTCAGTAAACACTACAATTACTGGTTCAGCCATACTGAAGGAGCAGTGCAGCTATTTGTTGCATGTCTTCAGTGTTCTTGCCCTATATTACCCAACTCCAAGCCAATTTGTTATCTACTCAAAAGACAAGCAGGCATTTGCAGAGTAAAAGAGCAGGGCTGGGGTAGCCAAGCAGCTAGGGTGTTGGGCTCTGGGTGCCAAAGGTCTTGGGTTCGAGATGCACACCACTCTGGATATTTCCAATCATGTGGCCCACTGGCAAAACAGTGTGGGCTGCACCATTGACAGTGAATGTGCAGTCTGTTGGGTAAATTTGTCATAAAATGTGTTTTGGAAATTTGTTGATTTTTTGGGAATGTTTATGAATGGATTTGGAAGATGCAACCACTTGTTTTCTCTGGAAATGCTTACTTTTGGTGCTGGATTGGGTTCAGGGGCATGTCAACAAATGCTTACTCTTCAATTTCAACAATGATGCCATAGGTGTAGCAGCCTTTGATTGGTGTTGCAAGTGGTTCACATACCTTAATGAGATGGTCAAAATACTATGAAAATTAATAATTAAATAGGAAAACCAAACCTGATCTAACCTAACCAAGCCTACCCTAAGAAATAAATATTTCCTGAGAAAATGAGTGGTCACACCTGAATCACGTTTATAAAGATGGTATTCTGGAAAAAAATCACAAAATTCCCAAAACACCCTTTGACAAAAATACCATCTGTTGCAAATCACCCAATAAACAGAGTAAATGAGTAGTCACATCATGTACATTCATAAACATTGCATTGGATAACAAAATTCTCCTCAAATCAGCAATTGCTTTAAACTGCAAATTTATTGATCTTCAATGTCAGCATAGATACCTAGGAACCTAGGTGTACGATGAAAAAATCCTTAATTAATTTGGAAATTCCCACCTTAACACGGTCATAACGATCACTATGGAACCGCTTGAACTTGTTCGTCTTCTTCTTCACAATTTTTGGCCTGGAGATGGGTTTCGGAGCCATGGTCCTGAAACATGTGCAACATTACTAAAGACGAAGACGAGGGACGAGCCACAAACATAAGAACATTGTATAACACATCACGCTGACCCCATCAGAAATGAAGGACCTTTATTATATTGCGTGAGACGAAATGTACGACCCTCAATATGCCAGGAGGTGCTGGGTTTACTCAACATCAAAAGTAGCGTTAGGGATCATGCTATATTACTCAACGTTTCGGCCAGGGGCCATCATCAGTATATTGAGGGTCCTACATTTCGTCTCACGCAATGTCTAAAACCCAGGAGCACCTAAGAGCCATTCTTCGTTTTATTAGACCTTTATTATATTACATTACTTGATGAGACGCCCAGCTCATTGCTACATGAGCTGAAAATAATCATTTAAACATTAGCGAAGCGCATCTACTCACAACCCTGCAGTGCACGACCGGAAAAGGCTAGCGCCCCAAATACGTAGTGGGAAATCACTGAACAGTTGATACAAGTTAAGATTATGGAAGTATTTTTTTTTAGTAGTATTCTTTTCCTCTGGATAAAACTAAAATAATTTGTTTGTTTCCTGGAATGAATATTTGAGGTAACAATATGGTAATGATAATTTTTATTGTAGTCATTCATGAGGAAAAATGTATGAAACTCTTGAAGTGATCGAACCAATCGGATCCATCAACACATCCTCAAAAGACTTTCCTGGGTATTGTTATGAAGAGGAGAAGTGAGTTTAGTGGACATTTTTACTAAACCTTTTGAACTTTAGTACGTATTGTTACTAAAGTTTCCAGGGAGATATACACAGTGTGGCTGGAAATGACGATCCATGGTGGTGAACTTTTTGTTGTTAGTATTTGAATAGCCGTGACTTTCCATGCGTAAGTAAAGGTGGAGGCCCGCGGGCACTCAATATCATGTTTTTGTTAGCCTACAATATTGTGGTTATGCCAGGTCGGTGAGGGCAGGTGGACACCTTGGTTTAGTTGTGGCTATTGCTCAGTTTACACTTTAGGTACCAATATAGGCAGTGGCGTCGCCACGAAATTCTTCCAGGGGGCAAGATCGAAAGGGGGCCTCCTGCTCCCCGAAAAGGGGCCTAAATTGCGTTAGGGTCTCCTATGGTTTTTATGCCCTTAGTATGGTTCGGGAATGGGAAATATGATTTCATATTGATGTACTGTTTGTTTTTGGCATGGTGCATTATTTACTCAACACCCAAAAGCAATAATTTTTTTTCGCTGAAAATTGGGACATACCAAGGTATAAATAAGGAGCATGTGGATAAATACCTACGTGTCAAAAACCAACCAACGTCTCAATGCATTTTCGAACAGAAGAATCTTCCCGCTGGCCTCTAGATTGCAGCGAGGCTAATGCTAAGGATATCTTTCAGACATCTCCCATTGATCAACGCACCGTTATGTACTCCAAGAATAACCGAATATAGCTAGATTCATCACTACTGTTTTTTTTCTGGTTTGGTTTTCTGATCGCAATCTTAAGAATTTGCGATTTTTTTAAATTTGGCGTTGGTTGCAAGGCACCTGCCAAACAAGTTAAAATAACAAATTCTGCTCGAATTAATTCACGCGCCTGGGATTTCGACCGCAATGTTGTCAAAGGGGACCTATCGAAATGTGATGATTAGTGATCAACTAAATTATCCTGTGGAGGGGACTAATCTACCACTATCTTTCCTGATTCGTCGGATTTCAGCCATAATCCTACCTCCCCACCCAATTCTACGGTTTTATTTTGGTATCACTTGATAAATCAACTTACACTGCTGAAATTACACCCATACCACAACAACCGGATCGATATCCGAAAATGTCAAGCTGGAGCCCTAAAAAAAGGAGGGATTCCCAAAAATAAATGTCAGGGTCGATAAAACGGCTCTGGAGCACAGAACACATTCCCAGATGCCTTCACAAATTGTGTACGCCGCCGAAAAAAATACCGAATCTCGAAAAATCGAGATCGGATACAAGTACATAGCGCCAGAGCCCCGAAATGTCAGGCCGGAATTCGGACTTTTAAGAGAGAAAAAAAATCATAAAAGATCCACAAAAATAGCATTAAGCCCAGATAACTGGCGTTGGGTAACCAGAACCATGCGCCTGGGAGCGATAAGTCAGGCTGGGACACATAAAAGTCGCACCGAAGCCCCCAAAAGCGAACGCCCACAAATATGCCCTAGTTAGTTAGTTATTAGGGCTTAAGGGCGCATCGACTACATTGGTCATGTAGCGCCCACAAATATGCCCTAGAAGCCCCAAATACACACAGCAGGACCCAAGAGCATACCGGGGCTGAAAATACAACTGAAGCTCTGAAGCACACAATCTCCCAAAAAGCGACAGGGACTCAAAACATGCGTTGCAGCCTTAAATAAACATACATGGAGCTCTAAAAAATACACTGGAAGTTATCAAGGCACGCAGGGACCATGCTAGCGCACCAGGGTCTGAAAAAGTGGCTGGAACCACAAAAGGCAAAATGGTTCCAAATGGAACAAAATGACCAGGGGTTAAATAAGCACATCGGGATTTTCGAATCCGCCCTGACACGTACAAATATCCTCGGTAAAACCCTAAAATGAACAGGAGTTTAGAAAATGTATTAAACCCCAACTTGAATTTAGACTATATTACCCATCACTTTGAAATGTAAAATTTCCCAACTTGAGACATTCCAGTTCATATCACCCGGTCGCCACGACGCCAACGCCTTTACACGTGCACACTCATTTTGCGCATTCGGTGCATTCGCAACACTTCGTGCGATGCTACGGTTTCTGCTAGGCCTTCTGCCTTTTGCTAATTACTGTCACATGATAAACTTGCGCCATGCTTGACGTGCTGCAATGCTTAGTATGGGCTTAGTATTACTGCAATATATTACTTAGTGGATGGGCTGCAAGATATTACTTAGTAATATATTGCCACCCATCGGAAGCCTTCTTGTGTAACCCTGTGTGGCTTCTTGCCGGTCTCGGTGGCATACTCTTCGTCCTGGAGGTCTCTTTTTCGTCCTGGGGGCCTCCTTTTCATCCTGGGGGCCTCCTCACAACCTCTGTTCTATGTGTCTTATAGATACCTGATTTTATTTCCTGGGGGCCTAGTCATCAATCTTGGATCCACCTTGACGTCATCATTTTTTGTCCCGTCGGTCTCCTTGCTCACATTTTTGTTTATGCCTTTCCGGATAGTGGTCTCCTCAAATTACAGGGGGCGCCCCCACCCAGAAGTCTGAAGGGGTGGGGACGATTGCCCCCCGCTGGCCCCCACCCCGGTAGCGACGTCCCTGCTCCGAAACCTCATCTCATATCCACTGGCTTTCTTTTCCGGCTTAGGGTCTCCTCTCATTTTATTGGGCCTCTCTTCCCGTATTGGGACTCCTTTGCAATGTTGGGGCCACCGTGCCCATTTTTGTATTCTCTTTTTCGTCTTGGATCCTTTTCGTCCTGGGGGCATCCTTTTCGTCCTGGGGCCTCCTTTTCGTCCTGGAGGGCCTCCTTGTCGTCCTGTGCGTCTACTCGTCGTCCTGGGGGCATCCTTTTCGCCCTAGGGGCCTCCTTTTCGTCCTGGGGGTCTACTCGTCGTCCTGGGGCATCCTTTTCGTCCTGGGGGCTTCTTTTTCGTCCTGGAAGGCTTCCTTTTCGTCCTGGAGGGCCTACTTTTCGTCCTGGAGGGCCTCCTTTTCGTCATGGGGGCTTCCTTGTCGTCCTGGAGAGCCTCCTTGTCGTCCTGCGCGTCTACTCTTCGTCCTGGGGGCATCCTTTTCGTCCTGGGGGCCTCTTTTCGCCCTAGGGGCCTCCTTCTCGTCCTGGGGGCCGCCTTTTCGTCCTGGAGGGCCTCCTTTTCGTCCTGGAGGGCCTCCTTTTCGTCCTGGAGGGCCTCCTTTTCGTCATGGGTCCTCCTTTTCGTACTGGGGGCCTCCTTTCCATCCTAGGGGCCCCCTGTTCGTCCTGGGGACATCCGTGTCAATATTTGGCACTCGCTTGATTTCTGGGGCCTCCTACCCTCTCCTAGGTGACTTCTTTTATAAATTATGGACCGCCTCCTGGAGGCCTCTAGTTTGTAGAATCTCTTTGTCGTCTTGGGGGCCTCCTTTTCGTCCTGGGGCTTTCTTTCCGTCCTGGAGGGCCTCCTTTTCGTCCTGGGGGCATCCTTTTCCTTCTGGAGGGCCTCCTTTACGTCCTGGAGGGCCTCCTTTTCGTCATGGAGGTCTCCTTTTCGTTCTGGGGGCCTCCTTTTCGTCCTGGGGCCCTCCTTTTCGTCCTGGGGCCTCCTCAAATTTCAGGGGGCGGCGCCCCGTCTCACGGCTGGGGGCAATTGCCCCCGCTGCCCCCCGGTGGCGACGCCCCTGTATATAGGTAATGTTCGAGTA